>JARFOC010001205.1:551044-572250 GCA_031763485.1 Osmoderma eremita | reverse complement strand
AATATGTTCTTTATACCTAGTTTCTATAGACCTCTTTGTCTGTCCAATGTAGACCTTCTCACAATCACCACATGCAAATTTATAAATTCCCGACTTTTGTCTCGAAGTAGACATATACAGAAAAGAAACCAACAAGATAGATTCATAATGGCAGATTCAAACCACTGTCAACAACACAAGATGTCCGCGATTAATTTCCTAATTCCCGAAACTCGTGTCGTCCCGAATTAATTAATACTTGTGCGGGAGGAGTAATCCGAACAGTGTGTTTATAAAAAAATGTTACTAAATCAAAGAAAACATAACATAAAAACATCTCACATTACATTACACAACACAACAGAAGGAATTGGGGATTTGATCATACATTACATCACGGGTTTACCAAACGAACCATGCAGTTACCAGTGCAGTTACCCGAGCCGAAGTTGCTACCACGGAATACTAAGAACCGAATAGGAAGACCGTAGCATTTACATCGCAGTCCAGTACGTAATAAGAATCTTGCTGTTCTGATGGCGAGGGAAGTATACGAGCTAGTTGCGAGAGCAACAAATTAAAAAAAAGAGTAAATAAATGGTAAATGTCAGAAAGTTTGTCGGTCTCATAAAAATATGAGTGTATAAGTGCAAAGGAAATGTGGTGAGGAAGATTTGAAGGAATTGGATCGAGTGGCGACGGTATAAGAAGAGAGAACAGGGTGAAACATAATACATACACACACATACAAAGAGTAGTTAAGGTAGTTGACAATTTAATTTATTAATTAAAATTATCTATACGTATTGATTGTGATGGTAACACTTTCAAATTATATTTTCAATACATCTTTAGGTTTTGGTATTCTAAAAGATTAAAACTTCTTTATTAAGTCATATAAAAATGAATTTATCAATTATCAAATAATTGTCACTCAGTAGTTGCCCGGTCTGTGTCAAGTTGACGTAAAAATAGTTTATTATTTTAAAATTCTTTAGAAACCACCATTTTAAAACATAATTCATACGTGAATGTATATCTAGATACAATGTTGGGCACACAATGCATAAGGCGGATGCTACCTTTATTAGACATGCTCGTAATTAAATGTGATTTGCTTGGAAAGGAGCAAAAAGGAGCAGCTGTTTCTTTTTGGACATTATATTAGAGGTATTGGAGGTATTATGGGCATATAAGAATCAGCTTGTCGATACTTGCCGATGACCACTGAAAGTCTACCTGATTTTTTTATTTGATGTATAAATTATAATATTTAAAACAAACCGTTTACAAAATCAAACGTTTTACATGTTAAATCATTTTTTAGCACTTACATGATGCAGTGGTACTCTTACAATAATAAATAAATAAATAAATAAATAATTTGGCTACCATGAGTACTCTACTTGAGTACCATGAGTACTTTATACTTATCTCGGGTCGCGCAGTTCTGGCAAAGTAAATTACGTGGCATGTAATAAATTTATTAACCACAAGTAAATATAATATACAGGAAAACCATTTAACACAAATGATATAAATGTTAATATTTCTAACTTTTATTTACCCCTAAACAGCTTTATTTATAACCCCACATACACCCATGTTAAACTATGCGTTCCAATTATACATAATTTGATCAACTATCGTTAACTTATTTTACTTATCATACCTATATGCATACTAAGTTGCCTATCAAGACGATTATATCCTTCAACATGAAATTATATCTGCATATTAACTAATTTCCTTAGTGATTAGCCTCCAATTCATTAAACATCAAACATAATTTAAACAAAAACTAGTTAACTGGGTTATCTCTACTTTACTTGTTTCTAATTAACCAGTGAGTACTCATTTCTCAATTCTTATACACTAGGAATACCTGGAATAAGTTTTTTCCTTAGAGGTTACGTTACGTTGGATGTAAAGATGTATCCGGGATAAGGATAGTCCTAACTGCCTATCTGGACGATGGTGTGGATTGGAACATGCAGGTATTGAAATATGTGCCACCAGTTATTAGTTCAGGATACAGGAACACAGGATTTTCGGTAAGTAAGTTTGTTTACTCATTTCTTGTTGACATCTGAGGGATAATTTTGTATTTAACAATTATTCTTCCATGCGTAAACGTACTATATTTATGACTGATGGATAATTGGCCACTTAATAACCCTTTAACGAATTACTCATTCGTTACTCTTACTCATAATGTTTTCTCACCCATTACCAAAAACTAATTCCCTCTTTTATTTTTGTTTACCCCTATTTATCGCCTCGCTAACGCTTTCCAAATGATGCTAAAAACTATTGTTTCGTCCATTACCACTCCAAAGGAAATATATTTTATTTACATAATCAATTATTTATTCGAATTGTGAATTTAAATTTTAGATTTATGTTTCTGTTCCCTATATTTTTCTATGTATTTCAATAACTTTTCTTTCTTTTAAATATTTCTAGTTCCCATGAAACCAAGCAGTTGTCAGTCACCACACAAATTCAAGATTTATCGAACAATTAATTCACCTAAATCTGGAATTGGCATGGATGCATGGCTATTAAGATTATTACTTCCACACACACCACCATCACAAGAGGATTCCATCTTTTCATCCTTCTTAATTTTACAATTATAATTTTGACTTGTCAGATTTTTACTATACAACATTATTATAAATATATAAATTAAATCTAACTACCAATAACATTAACACTAACTGTCTTTTATACATATCATACGCTTATACTTTGCAACTAAGCAGAACAAATCTTTTAATGGATTATTATCATCTGTATCGAGGATTTTTGACAGTGTTTGTTGTACAGAGGCGTACTCTTTTAATTTACACACCATAATAAAAGATAATTTAATCCCATCAATTTAAACTTTCCAAAACTGCACGAACAGTACTTTCTATTCTATTTAAATAAAAAAAAATATTTTAAATTTTGCCGTTCCATTACAATGAACTATAAGGACAATACAACATACTGCAGAAGTTACATTCAATTTCGATTACAATTTAGTAAAATACGGTATTATTAATTGTAATTTATTTAATATGCAGTTATTTCAGGATTTTAAAATATTTTTCATCAGATTGGTATAACTGTAATAGAAATTTAAGCGACGGTATAAAAGCTCGCGAAAAAAAGTGAAGAATTCATTAAATTTTTGACGTGCTAAAGTGAACAAGTTACTTCTTTCACTTAAAACAAAATGGCCAGCGCCATGTTAAAAATATATAATAACGTCAAGATAAATTTTGAATAATCAATGCATTAAGAATACTTTCAAGTTTTTGTTTAAAATAAAAAAAATAAATTAGTGTTTAACATATCTGCTCCGAAGAAAACAATTCCATGATGAGAATTATCCTGAATTCGTGTTATATTGTTCCTAAACAATAAAGATCCGGCCCTTTATCCACAGTTGCTGTCCTAGTTGATGGTAACTGTTTTAGTGGAACTCCTGGTCCCTGAACTGATCCCACGCCCCGCTATCACGTTTAGCCATTGTTAAGATAAAAACTTAAGGTATTTAATATTATAAGAGAATATAAAATAACACACCTGCAAATATTAAATCATTAATCACGGGTTGGGAAGCCAGTCACACATAGGTCAATGTTGATATTGACGAAACACATTAATGTCTGAACAGGGTTAATAAACGTTACATCGCAGTATGTAATTAATAATAATAATAATAATGGCCCTTTATTGTCCAACAGAAGTACATCCAATAACAGAACAATATTAAGAATTTATCAATATTAAATGTATACGCACCAACGGAAGTGGCAGATGAAGACAAAAAAGAGGAAATGTATGAAGAAATGGACAGAATATATGAGCAAATACCAAGAGAAGACGTAAAAGTAATGCTTGAAGATTTCAATGCACAAGTTGGAAAGGAGAATTATATTAGAAGTGTAGCTGGCAAACACACAATACACGACATTACAAATGACAATGGTAAAAGATTGTGCAACTTGGCAGCAACGCTAAATATGTTTATCTGTAGTACAAAGTACAAACACAAAAGAGAACACAAAGAAACATGGAGACTGCCTGGACGGCAGGAAGGAAATCAAATAGACCATGTGCTAATATCAAAAAATAAACAATCAAGCATACGGGACGTAAGAACATATAGGGGGGCCTGTGCCGACACGGACCATTACATGGTGGTGGCAACACTAAAGCAAAAAATTAAAATAGTTGAAAAGAACAGGAAGGAAGAAGACAAATGGGACATAGATAAACTAAATAATATAAACGTGAAAAACGAATATATGGGGGAGATAACAAACAAAATCGAAACGCAGAACAGAGAAGCAAGTGACATTGAGAGTGAATGGAAAAATTTAAAATAGTTAGTAACAAGTGCAGCAGAAAAGCAAATTAGCAAGAAACAGAAAGGAAGGAGAAAAAGTTGGATGAACTAAAAATTTATAGAACTACTAGGGAAAAAATCGGAAGCAAGGTTAAAGTGGATAAGAACGAATAAACAAGAAGACAAAAAGATTTATGAAATATTACGAAATGAAGCCAATAAATCCATAAGAAAAAAGAAACGTGAATGGATAGATGGTAGACTGAAAGATATCGAAGAGGAAAAGTCAAATAACAATACTAAAAAATTCTATCAGAAGATTAACGAACACAGAAGAAGTAACAATGGTAGGGTACAGGTATAAGGGATAAAAATGGAAATTTAGCAGAAGGTGAGGAAGAGTACAAGAGGATATGGACACAACACTTTGAGGAATTGTTAGTAGTCGACAAAATAGGGAAAACGACTTGAATGCTGAACACCAACATGAGAGTACAGCAGGACAAATGGATGAAGTCGAGGGACCAACAAGAGGGGAAGTGGAAGAAATAATTAGTAAAAGTAAAAATGGAAAGTCACCTGGGAAAGATAAAATTAATATGGAGTTGTTAAAATATGGAGGAACAGAATTACATGGACATATACACCGATTAATACAAAATATTTGGAAGGAAGAAATAATGCCAACTGACTGGGAAAAAGGACAAATACACATAATACATAAGAAAGGAGACCATCAATTGTGCACAAACTACAGAGGGATAACGCTATTGAATACGACTTATAAAATATTGTCCACGATTATTCAATGGCGATTAGTAAATAGTAACATCATTAAAATAGGGGAATACCAAAATGGATTTACAGAAGGAAAATCGACCACAGATACAATACACAACATAAAATAAATAGTAGAAAAAGCAAACGAGCATAAATTGGATTTGGTGATTTTATTGATTTCCGACAAGCCTTCGACTCGATCAAAAGGAGGCCTCTGATGGACGCACTGAGGAGCATGGGTGTTGCAGGTAAATTGGTTCGGCTAATCTGCATGACAATGCAAAGGTCAGTAATTACTGTAAAAACTCAGGAAGGTGAAACAGATGAGTTCGAAGTGAATAAGGGTGTGCGACAAGGAGACGCACTATCTGCAACACTATTCAATCTGGCTTTAGAGTATATAATAAGGAAGACCGAAGTTAAAGAAACTTTAAGATCAGGAGGTGTGCAAATTGTGGCTTATGCGGACGATTGCCTGGTAATAACGAAAAATCGCCAAATTATGACCACAGTACTAACCAAATTGGAAATGGAAGGTAAAAAATTAGGATTGAGGATAAATAAAATTCTATCCCGTCTGACCAAAATTAAAATATACAAGACCATAATTAGACCAATACTGCTGTATGCGTCGGAAATTATGACGTTAACGAAAAAGGAAGAGGAAGTATTAAGAATAGTAGAAAGGAAAATTATGAGGAGAATATTAGGGCCAATTAAAACAAACAACGGTGAATACAGAGTGCGATGGAACGGGGAAATATTACAAGATCTGAATGGAGAAGATATAGTAGGACTAATAAAAGCAAAAAGAATACAATGGCTAGGACACATATGGCGAGCAGGACCAACGGCAATTACAAGAATATTACTGGAGTGGAGGCAGAATGGTAGGAGAGGAAGAGGAAGACCGAGAGTAAGGTGGTTGAATGCCGTTGAGGAAGATCTAAAAAGGTTAGGGGTGTCAAAATGGAAAGCAAGGGACCATGATAGAGAGAAATGGAGGAAAATTGTGCAGGAAGCTAAGAAACTCGCACGTTTCTGATAACCATTGATTGGGATTGATTCACCCCATTAAAAGAATCGTGAAGGCTCTAACTTGAGCGGCGCAACTCCACTTTGGAGTGTTAAGCCTATATATATATATTAAGTAAGGTAGAAAGAAAAACAACAAAAATTATAAAAATATCATAATCAAAACATAAGAAAATAGGCAATTAAGCACATAATAAAAATTTACTTACAGATCTATCTTAAGCTAATGACACACAAGCAGTGTTTCAAATTAAAACTAGGAATGAAAATTTAACAGTGAAAAGGATCAGGAAAATATTTATTACAATTTTTCCCCATATGGGTCAAAGGACCTTTAAGGAGAATATTGGTTCTGGCACGGGGAACTAAAAATATATGGGAAGATCGACTAGCGCTACGAGGAACGATAATAGATACCTGCGATTAAGTGATACCTCTGGCTTTAAATGCGATAAAGACCCTGGCCAACATCCAATGCATCATAATGCGACGGATATCATCTTCCTTGGGTAATAAATTCATCAAACTTGCATAAATTTGACCGGGATAAGTTCGTTTCTTTTTTAATATATATCGTTTCATGGGTTCGTTCATTCTTTAACAATTTCAAATTTTCCGAATTGATTCGATGTTTTGTTTCAATCTAAAATAATATGAATATTCCTATTTATTTTTTAACATAATTTTGATTATTATACCTTAATTTCCCTTCTTTTTTATCTTTTCTTACAGTCCTTTTTCTTTTAAATCCCTGAGATTTGCCAAGATTGCACAGCTGTCATCCGACATAATAAATTGAAGATTTAACAACTTTGATTACCCGTCTCACGCCGGATTTGGATGGATATCGCCTGAAAATACCGATTATCCCCGTTTCGCGTTAATTTCCCGAAGAAATGCTGTTTCTTTTCCACCCACGGAAACTTCATAGATTTAGATAGGGTTAACTTTCAAATTACACCTTAAAATCTCTTATTATGTTAATTTCCATAAAAAACAACTACATTCTTTATCTATAACATTGAAAGTGAGCAGTGAAATACTTGATAAATGTTTAAGACAAGACATTAATTTGATAATATTATGTTTCTTCCGAGAGGTTATGTCAATGATTTTCATTTTGTTAATTATCTGTTCTGCACATATGTTGATATTGTCTTTTGTGTGGTAATAATAATATTACGCTTTCACATATACTAACATTGCATTTAACATGTCTATTATCGTATTTGCTGCCTTATTATCTTTGACATTTAGCCCCCTCGGAATCAACCTTATTATTCTCGAAACTCTTCTGATGACTATAATTTCGTAACAAAAAAGGTAGCAATTTCTGGATTTTACCATTCTCTTCGTTTTTATAGTGCTTTAATATTATGCTATTAATGATATATTGTTCTATTTGATATCTTAAAGAAAAAAACATATATTTGCATAAATTAGAAATAGCGCCCTCTGTTATTCCTATGGGCAGCTACACAATTCCCTACTACATGTGGTTCAATTCCTTATAAAATTTTCTTCCGTTAAGGTAAAGATTAAAGTAAACCGAAGTTAAGACTGGTTTTATACGTAGACAATAATTGTCGTTTCTTGGTGCTGACCAACCGGTAGAGGTGGGCTTCAAACCAATATTTTATATATATCATCACTGTGAAAATGCATATTTCTCTCACAGCTTTCTCGTCCATTTTTGTTAGTTTAAACTGACGTTTAAATAGGAAAATTTTCAAGCAGTACAAGACTCTTGGCATCCATCTCGGTTTTTACAAAAGTTGTGTCAAAACATAAACAATTTACCTTATCGCTCAAATTCCATGAATTTAATGTTTCATCGACAGCTGACGCACATGCTTCACTTATTCCATGTTCCAATTTTGGAACTGCTAGAAGTTGATCAACCCTATGTCCTGATACCAAAATTAGCAGTCGATCTACTGTTTCCTACCCTGTAATATCTTCTATTAACCTGCCATCCAAATGAATTGTTTGAACTCGCTTTTTAGAGACTCTACAACTACTTTTCGATTTTTCATACGGTGCCGACGCATGGAAGATCTGTTTACATTAAACTCTGATGGATCACATCCTGCACTTTTCAAAGTCGATATCACGACAAGAGCTGCTTTTCTGTCACTCAGTTTAGAGACATCAAGAGTAGAGTTGGCGGTTAATAATATCTTTTCGAGCTCGCTTTTGGGGTGGTTGCGTTTTCGAAGATTCTGATAGGACTTCGCATTCAGATGCACTTGCTACTTTACGGGTGGCGGAAGATGATGACGAAAGAAATGACAAAGAAGAAGAAAAAGAGCACTTTTCTGTCAAAGCCGAGATATTTATATTTTGGTGTTCGTGCTATTTTTGAAGACATTCTAGTTTCTCTTTTATATTATTAAATCTGTTTTTTTTTGTCTTTTTCTGTTTACTGAACCAATTAAACCCTGGCGCTTACTTTATCGCTGTGCTAATAAAAACCGGTTGTCCTCCTCTACAGTCATAATATTTAAAGCATCACAATGAAAAATGTCTAATAAATCTTCTAATTTTTGTTGTCAGTCTTGTTCTTTTTTCTTCAACGCTTCCGAACCTTTTATCTTGTTATCCCTGCATATTTCACTTTAAAACCGATAAATAAACACTTAAATGTATCAATTAGTGGCACTCATAGTTGAATTGGCAATACAATGCTTTTTGTTAAAGTTTGACAACTGGCGGCGACCTCTAAATCTTGCCCAAAAATAAAAAGAAAAAATTTTGTTCCATATTTTGATGTATAGAATCCTATAACAAAGTGTCGCGGCAATAATTCAATAGTCGAAAAATAAGTACCACCCATTAGAGTGGGTAAAGGGTATGCTACAAAATATTAAAAAAAAAACTTAAATTTGTTACTCTTAAGCAAGGGGTACTTTAGTTTTTTGTCAAAAATTTTAAAAATATTTTGTAGCAAACCCTTTACTATGTATTTCTGCTGCACATCTTTTTGGCATCGAAGATATCAAGTTGCCAATAACATGCTCTGATATGCTGTACCACGCTACTTTAATAGCTTCAACTAGTGCCACCTTTGTTGTACAATTTTCTCTATTACTTTTCATATTTACAATCTCCCATAGGTTCTCAAATGGATCGAGATCGGGAGATTGGGCAGGCCATTTTAAAACCTCTAAAGCATTGTGCTGTAACCAAGTTTTACAGTGTTGAGAGGTATGCTTCGCTTCGTTGTCGTGCTGAAACCTCCATTTTAAAGACAGCTACGGTAACATTACATCATTTAAAATTCAGTGTACACAAAGCGATCCATTATTCCCTCTATTCGGTGGATAGGTCCGATTCCCTATCCAGAAAAGCATCCCCAGGCCACAACATTGACTCCCCCATACTTGGCAGTCGCTATACATACTCTATATTAAGCGAATAAAATAAGAGCAACCAGAAAATAATTTTTAATGATTTGAATCAAGGGCTATTATACATTATATATTAAAATATTTTCTTCTCCAGGCTTCACATACGTACATGTTTTCTACAAAAAGACAAATTTATTTCACCTGAGATTATATTCTTTTATAGTAGCAAAAAACGTAACATATGACGTGTAAGTAACAGAATGTGTATTCGTAAATCAGCTTCAAATCCCATGTATTATACAAAATTAATTGAAGCCGATCGTAAACTACGCCGTTACGTGTTTTACTGTCAAGCAAATAGAGTTACGACTCCCAGATGGAGCTGGGCAGAACAATTTGAGGTGGCAGATTTGAGCAAACTGTAGAAATTTTATGTCCGTAGATGCCTGCCACAGTTAAATAAAATTAATGGTGCGCTGACCTTACTGACCTCGCTACATCTAGGATCAAAAGGAGGTGAAATGAATTGTTTCGGGGGATGTGTCTCTATTCAGTGGAGACAATAAATTGACTCTGAGCGAAAAACGTAATTGAAATTTACAATGTACTAAAACTTTTTTACCAAATAAGTTATTGTGTATAATGGATAATAAAATAACTAATATCCTGTGTAACTTTATGTCATAGTAAATGTAGTCGTTTTACGGCGAAGAGATGGATGAAAGGATTAAATGTAAAAGTATGATTAGTGAAATAATGCTTATGTATGTCTAATTGAAGAACTATTTCATGTTCGATCTTATTACAATATAACAACAAATTTTGAGAATATTTGATTTTAAAATAATGAATAGCTTAACTACCCTACGTTTAATCATCCTTTACCTATATCTTCCTAAACCCAAATTCTAGTTTCCTTTCTTCTCCTTAGACGATTTACCGCTTTACTTGTAACAATTACCTACTTCCTTTCCTAGATTCTAACTTAACGTCACTTTATACATTTCTATTTATTTTTCATTATCTAGTAACGCCCCCATTACTTAGTCACTAACATGATCTTTACATGCATACTCCTATTCACGGTGATTACATTTGTTGCCTTGTGCAATAGAAATACAAACCCACATCTGCATCCTTCACACTACAGCAACTGTCGAGTGGCGCCGCTTTTTACTCAGTGCGAGAATATTTGATTTCAAACTAATAAACAGCTTAACTATCCTACGTTCAATCATCCTTTACCTATCTCTTCCTAAACCCAAATATCTAGTTTCCTTTCTTCTCCCTAGACGATTTACTACTTTACTTGTAACAATTACCTACTTCAGCTTTTCTAGATTCTAACTTAACGTTACTTTATACATTTCTATTTATTTTTCATTGTCTAGTAACGCACCTATTACTTAGTCACTAACATGATCTTTACATGCGTACTTCCATTTACGCTGATCATATTTGTTTTCTTGTGCAATAGAAATACAAACCCACGTCTGCATCCTTCACACTACAGCAACTGCCGAGTGGCGCCGCTTCTTACTCAGTGCGAGAATTTTTGATTTCAAAATAATAAATAGCTTAACTACCCTTCGTTCAATCATCGTTTACATACCTCTTCCTAAGACCAAATATCTAGTTTCCTTTCTTCTCCCTAGACGATTTACCACCTTACTTGTAACAATTACCTACTTCAGCTTTTCTAGATACTAACTTAACGTTACTTTATACATTTCTACTTATTTTTCATTGTCTAGTAACACGCCCATTACTTATTTACTAACATGATCTTTATATGTATACTCCCATTTACGCTGATTACATTTGTTGCCTTGTGCAATAGAAATACAAACCTACGTCTGCGCCCTTCACATTACAGCAACTACCGAGTGGCGCCGCTTTTTATTCAGTGCGAGAATATTTGATTTCAAAATAATAAATAGCTTAACTACCCTTCGTTCAATCATCCTTTACCTATCTTTTCCTAAACCCAAATATCTAGTTTCCTTTTTTCTCCTTAGACGATTTACCACTTTACTTGTAACAATTACCTACTTCAGCTTTTCTAGATTCTAACTTAACATTACTTTATACATTTCTATTTATTTTTCATTATCTAGAAACGCACCCATTACTTATTCACTAACATGATCTTTATATGTATACTCCCATTTACGCTGATTACATTTGTTGCCTTGTGCAATAGAAATACAAACCTACGTCTGCGCCCTTCACATTACAGCAACTACCGAGTGGCGCCGCTTTTTATTCAGTGCGAGAATATTTGATTTCAAAATAATAAATAGCTTAACTACCCTTCGTTCAATCATCCTTTACCTATCTCTTCCTAAACCCAAATATCTAGTTTCCTTTTTTCCCCTTAGACGATTTACCACTTTACTTGTAACAATTATCTACTTCAGCTCTTCTAGATTCTAACTTAACGTTACCTTATACATTTCTATTTATTTTTCATTGTCTAGTAATGCACCCATCACTTAGTCACTAACATGATCTTTACATGCATACTCCCATTTACGCACATTACATTTGTTGGCTTGTGCAATAGAAATACAAACCCACGTATACACCCTTCACACTACAGCAACTGCCGAGTGGCGCCGCTTTTTATCCAGTGCGAACATCGCCTAATGAAACTGATTCTTTTTCCCTGGTGGTGTACATTAACATTAACGGCTAAGAGGGAGATACTGATAAAGGGAGGTAAAGGGAGATATATTTAACTTAACAATTTAGTTTGCAACCAATAATACATAAAAATAATTTTAAATCCAAAAGGAAGTAGCCAAGATCCCGTAAACTAGAGACGAATCTGGTAATAATAAAGAATTAACAAGAAAACTAAAAGTGCTGGGATAGTTCATAACCATATGTGGGTGATCTCTTTTTCAATGTACTGTTTATTATGTATTAGTATTTATATTTTTTCTATATATAACACATCTTCTGCCGAGCGATTCTTAAGTACCCTATATATTATGATCTTTCCTAATATCTTTTGTTTTCTTTATTAATTTTTTTATTATTACAACTCCCTGCAACATACGCGAGCTTGCGTACACTTTCGTTGTGATTTATTATTTAATGGGTATTGATGCTTGTATATTACATTGTTTGACGCCTATATCTCTATCTCAGCCGGTAAAGAAGAACTCCACATTTTTGGGGAATAAATAACATTTCCGAAATATTAAGTCCAGCTGGAGGCAGATAATGGAACTAATTACCTACCAAAATTATAACAAATTTTCAGACGTAACACTACACAATACAAAACGGGTTTGGAAGGCTTCTACAAATTAATTACATCACCGATTCATGCAAGAAACTAGACAAATCAAGAAATACAAGGGCAGTTTCTAGAGGCGATGTTTGCATTATTTAGAAAAGAAAAACAAGTTGCAGTTGGTGTGATGTGAAAAGCGCAAGCGTGAATTTGTATTCTTATTGTACAAAGCAACAACTGTCATCCACATAAATAGGAGTAACCATATAAAAGTTAGTTAGTAAGGAAATAATTCGAACGTATCAATAAATAAAGTATCAGAAACGTAAGGTCATAATTTATGGTAGCTAAAGTTAATTGTCAAATAAAAAGAAAGAATAGCTGTTATTTGAAGTTAGGAAGAGAGAAGTGAGGAAAGGTCCTACGGGAAGAAGGTGGAAAACAGTACATACACACATTACAAGAGTATTTAAGGTATTTATGAATTAAAATTTAAATACTGTTAAAATTTCTTATATTCCTGTTATATTTTATCTTATTCATAATTCTACTTAATAATTTAATCTTTAGGCTTTTGGTATATTATAAAATTTTACCTGTCATGTTATTTTTCAAAAGTTGCTTGCTTACATTAATATGATGTAACATATTGAACGGTACAAACATCAATAAACAGGTTTAAATCACATGTACAGTTGTGCCAACTGTTGAGAACTTGTCATTAATGAAAGTCACGTGTAAAGCATTGCAATATATAATAATAATATATACTCTTTTATCTTTCAGTGTCAGACTAGTAGTAGGACATTTTACAATTGATTAAATTTCGCTAATTTCATTAACGAGAGATATCATTTCCAGAACATGAGAGGTATTAATTCAGTAGGCGAAGAAGCTTTTAAGTTCGATGGAAAGAGGCACGTAAACGATATTCAGTATACCCAAACACATGCGCGAACATGTGTACACTTTCGTTTTGATTTATTATTTGATGGGTATTGATGGTTGACGCCTTTATCCCTATCTCAGTCGGTAAAAGAGGACTCGGTATTTTTGGGGAATAAATAATATTCCCCATGTATTATTAATTATTAACTAAACTACGACGTTTTTATATGTACCTATAACTTATCTTAATTTAATTTACCTCCATCAGCAGGTATTAACCACAGATATTGATGAGAATATCTATAGTATACCTTAGTTTTTTTTTGCCCGCCATTGGCTTCCCAGAAATATTATACTGGACCTCAAAGACTGCAATTATTTTGTAAGTAAATATATATAGGCTGATTCATTTTCGATCCTCACCATGGGGATCTCGCTTATTCTTGGAGGTAGAGGGCAGGTTTAAATTTGGCAAAGTTGCTAAATTTTGTGCTTGTTATGAATCCGAAGAAAAAATAAGCCTGTGACAAATGACGTTCGAGATTTTCTTTAAAAAAAACCATTTTCTTTTTTCACCTCTAGCACTTTTATTCGGCCTTGCAGAGAAAAACTAAAAACACATTCTCAGGGTCACTTTTGATCTTTTATCTAATAGTGTACTCGAAATTTTTATATGACGTTTCGATTCCTTCTGGCCATCATTATTTCTTACCGGCGCCATATTGAGTTCTAACACCGTCAAAACGAGTTTTCTTTCTGATTTCAATCATGTATAACATGTTGAAAAAAGTTTTGATATTATGATTTTATTGACCAAGAATACATTTTAATATTAAATAAGGTATAGTCATGAAATTTAAAACTGTTAAACGTTTCAATTATCGTTCCTTAGTAATAGAAAAATGTACACCAACAAAAAGAAACGAGATATGTTAACTATTCTTTTTATTCATCGAGCCGAAATACAACAATAGAGAGTACAAGATATTTACAATTGTATTCAGAACGACAACACGTCGTACCATTTCTCTAGATCTTGTTTGACACTTGGTCAGGAATGGATCGTTTACCAAGCCGCGTATTATTTATGTTAAGAATTTGAACGAAAATCGACGGAATATTTTACAAATAGTACATTAAATGCGTCCTTTTGCAAAATTTATAAATATTGTATTTTCTAGATAAATAATAACCCAACAAAATCTCCACGCGAGGTGGCGTCAGAATTAAATTTACCCCAGACTCGAGTATGGAGAACTTTACATCGAGCCAGGTTTAAATTACACAAGATTCATGTTAGCCACAGTTTAGTACCTGGTGATAATTTAAGACGACTGGGGTATTGCAATTGGTTAGTGGGGAGATTTTTTAAACAAAATCATCTGATCAGATGAATCAAAATTTACGAATTCTGAAATGTTTAACAGAAATACGGAGTAAAAAAAAAATACCCTTACCACCTCGATGAGTGAAGAACTCCTGGATACGTATTTCGGCAACTAAGTTGCCATCCTCAGCAGAATCTACGAAGGAAGATAATGTTAGACATCGCACTCTGGGAGATATGCACCACACAGAACACCACTTGAATAACACCACCTTCCGGCTTATAATCTAAGTCTATATATACTAGTTATACTGCTATACCAGTTATGCATGAAGAAACATTAAATGAGGAAAGATACTTAAACCTTCTTCGCACATACGTATCTAACTTCTCAGATAACAATATTCCATTAGATCAACTACAGCATCTATAGTGGCAACAAGACGGCGCACCGGCTCACAATGCGGGAATTGTGAATTAAGAGTTCCCAAATCATTGGATTAGAAATAGTGGAGTTGTTAAAATTAATATTTGTAAAGATTATATCCCACAAAACATTAAAGAGCTTCGAGATAGACTCCAGAATGCCTTCGATATAATTCCTAGAAGAACCATACAAAAGGCAGTTCAAAATGCCGGAAACCTTGCGCGACTATGTATTAATCAAAATGGCCAGTTATTTGAACATTTACTGTAAATGTTGGTTTATTGTTTTGTTTGCTATTATTACTGTTATTGTCATTTTCATTTATTGTTACAAATCAGGTGCGAAGCTTACATAAACTTCGCAAAACACCTCTAATTTACCATTTATAAAATATCCAATTCATTTTAATTCAAATTCCTGTTAACATAAACATTACGCGGCGTGTTAAACAATCCACTCTCGAAGTTTCTATCTAGATCTAGAAGAATGGTTCGATGTGGCTGTTGTCGTTCTGGATACGTTGTAAATAGCGTGTACTCTCTATTGTTGTATTTCGGCTCGATGAATAAAGAATACTTAACATATCTCGTTTCTTTTCGTTGGTGTACGTAATTTTTCTATTACTAATGAACGATAATTGAAACGTTTGACAGTTTTCAATTTCATGGCTGCCTTATTTAATATAAGAATGTGTTCTTGGTCAATAAAACCATAATATCAAAACTTTTTGTCAACATGTTGTACATGGTTGAAATCAGAAAAAAAACCTCTTTTTGACGGTGTCAAAATCCAATATGGCGCCGGTAAGGAATAAGAAAGTTGATGATGGCCAGAAGGAATCGAAACGTCATATAACAATTTTGACTACATCATTAGATAGAAGATCAAAAGTGACGTTGAGAATGTGTTTGTAGTTCTTCTCTGCAAGACCGAATAGAAGTGCTAGAGGTAAAAGAAGAAAATGAGTTTTTTTTAAATCTCGAACGTCATTTATCACAGGCTTATTTTTTCTTCAGGTTCATAATAAACACAAAATTTAAACCTATCCTCTATCCCCAATAATAAGCGAGATCCCCATGGTGAGGGTCGAAAGTGAATCAGCCTGTATATACCTGGCAAATATAACTTCAAATTGCTCACTTTCAGGCAGAAGAAAGGTTAAATAAGCGAAACTTTGAAACCAGATATTTATTATATCTTTTTCATTCAATTTAGAAAATGATAACTTCACACAATTTATTTAACGAATTTAATGAAGAAAAATGTTAATTTCGATTAAACAACAAACCTTATTTCTTAAGCTATTAAAACCAGCAAGTTGCTTGCTTCTCGCTTGAACTAATTTATTACGGCAGGGTTTCCTTTCTTAATAATAAACATCCATTCGTCTGGATTAACTTCTAATCTGGATATTTACTTTCATTAAGGAAAAAGTTTCTTTTGTAAATTGACTTCCTAAATCTAAAGGAAAACTTATTACTGAAGTTTCATAGGTAGTTTAAGCGATTAACTCTTATCTATTCAGAGTGAACATAAGCTAATGAATGTGTTCTTAAGGGATCCTTAATAAAGGAGCACCAGGTAAGTTGTAAGATCAGATAAAATGTACAGATATACAATATCAGAAAGTTTTGCGATTATTGTACGAGTAGCTCTAAGGGCTGTGCTATATTTCCATATCGCAAGACTAATTTACACAGAGAAAAAAAAGCAAATATGGATAAAAGTGCGCATTTCTTTCTAACGAATCCATTAAATTTCATATGGTTTATGAAAGCGATCTCCAGTTAATTAATCATTCCGATTGCTAACGCTTGGTTGTGGTTTAAACTCACAAAATTATAAAATATGGCGGTAAAATCGCCAAGAAACCAAAATGGTCGCAATTGATAATTTGGGATTCATCGTACGACCTTTTTCGACATAGGGGTATAACTTATTCTAAAATCTTTTTGTTGTACGGAGGAGACTATCTTTCTTAAACGATTCATGTCCATTGAGAATGCACGAAAAACGGAAGAGAATAAAAAAATCAAGAGAGAAGGAGAAAGAAAATACAGCGTATGTACGTTGAAATATTCAGTCTCGGTTTTACAACCACCGGTAAAATTTGTTCCAACATTGGAGGGCACGTGCAGCGTCGGCAGTTTACCTTCTTTCATGGCGTTGTAGAGAAACAAGCTGCGACCATGAATAAAATAGTAACCTCTATTCCCCGTCTGGCTAGAAAATGGAGAAATTGAAATTCGCGCACTAGTTGCTACATAATTAAAGTGGAGTCTGCTAAAATGCCCTTAGCTGTATTGGTAAATAGTATACAAACTCCCTGATAATTTGTCTGGGTTTAAATATAGATTTACATGAATAGAGGTAATCTATAGGGCACTTGACAAAAATTTTAAATGGGAAAAAGTTACTATAAATCATAAGTGTATATTGTAATAAAACATGTATCAGAAAAAAAAAACTACTTTTTTTCATCCCAAACAGCCACAATAAAGAATTGAAAATGCGAAAAAATTTAAATTATACCAAGGGGCCATAAACGTTACTATCGGTCGTGACCTCAAGGAGTATGACCTCTGTACGATGTCTATGTGTCAATTCTATAATAATATAATCTTCATGTATCTTTAAGCTAGCTATTCTTTTGGTTTCTATCACTTCAGCTTTGGTGGATTTTGACTTATAAGAGACACTTGGGGGTGTAATTAATTTGCAATATTTAGCAACAAGTAAATGTTCTACGTGCTTAAGCCCCCAATCTGCCGTAATAGACACATTTGGTGGTAAAATATTTAAAAAGCCACTATGTTCTACAATTGTAGCAACAGATGTACGTCTACCAAAACCTGTAGAAATGAAATTTATGATGACATCAGGAGTACAAGAAATTAATATTTTACAGTAGTACATTCCTTGTACTCTGACCATGTCAAAGATTGTTTAACAGCATCTGAAGGCGTCTCAATTTCAATTTCTAAACAATTAAAGTGGTAAAACTAACTTTATTGTATCAGTACTATACATCGTCTCAACCTCATTATAGCATATATAGGGTATAATAGCATCATGGGGTATAATAGCAACTTTTATCTCTTACTATCTTTGATTGCTGCCATTAGCGCTATCTTCATTTCTGATTGCTATGTTGCAACTTATTTACAAATGTCGGCGTCGACAAAGTACCTATCTATCTGTTTATTAGCGTCAACTGCTGTCAAACCTGTAGGGAGAAAATGGCGTAAGGGAAAACATTTAGCCTGAAGGAGAAGTATATGATTGCAAATGTTTTAAATTATTTTAATAAAACTATGATTGTGAGGGCTGCCGTTTAAGAAGCAAGTAAAACTTTGGGTTGCGTACAATATATAATATAAAACAGGAGCAACAAACTGGTTCATTATCAAATCGAAAAAAACCCTAAGAGAAGGAAGTGCATACAACTCAATGACCGATTACAAACATACGATGAGAACACGCAAGCACCTATTCGATGTAAACTGCATAGTTTTTTTATACGGAATATGCCACCCATATTAAATGCAATTCTTGTTGCTGCCAATGCTGATGATGATCTCCCTAACTTCACACGAGCAACTTTACATAGATTGTTACACGATATGGATTTCAAATTTAAAAGTGTACGACGTAAAAGTATACTCATCGAACGAGACGATATTATTCGGTGCAGGCACAAATACGAGAGATCAAGGAATTTAGAGAAGAAGGTACAATTTAGTTCTTGCTATTTGACGTTTCTGAAACTTTAATTATTTCAGGTCGAACTATAATATATACTGGTGAATCATGGGTGAATACAGGGCATGCAGTAAATAAAACTTGGACAGACACTACAATTAAAAATAGTCGACAAGCTTGTATCCAAGAATTAAGTACTGGTTTGAAACCCCCAACCGGACTTGGACCTAGTTTTGCATTAGTTCATGCTGGTGATGATAACGGATTTGTTCATGGTGCTGAATATACAGAATACCGCAGAAGTCAGTGATTGTTCTTGATAATGTTTACTATCACTGCAGAGAATTTGAAAGAAATCCACCCGCAGCGTGGAGGAAAAACAATATCATTGATTGTTTCCATGAGAAACAAATACCAACCACTGACGATATGCTAAAAAGGGACTTGCTGATTTGCGTGTCACAAACTAAACCGCAGTATGATAAAAGCAGGTTTGACGAACTTGCAAAAGAAAAAGGCCATGAAGTTCTTCGATTACGACCTTACAATATAATTGGGAAAACTACATCAAACATGTAAAAAATATTGAAACGGAAATGTGGATAATTTGCAAGATGACATTAAACACACTGTTCGGATTACTCCTCCCGCACAAGTAATAATTAATTCGGGATGACACGTGTTTCGGGAATACGTGGATTCCCATCATCAAGTCCGGCACCGAATTGACATTGAAGAATTTATTATTCATGTAACAGATTCGTCATCATCTGAAGATCCAATTGGTTCATCGACGAATCAAAAGTTGAAACAAAACATATGGGTGTGTAATTGCGATTCCTTTCATAAATATTATTGTATTATATGGGGACATGTACGATTCCAGCTATTTTTGTTACAAAAGTGGAAACTATTATTTGTTAAAGGATTATATATTTTAGTTTAAATTTAATAAATTCCTAATACATGTTCGAGATGTAAATTACTTTAATGTTGAGTAATAATAAATAAAATTATGGGCTGTTTCACTGATTCTTAAATTAAAAAAATACGTTTTTTTGTACTTTACAGTCTTCCTCAAAATATGCATTTTAACTGTCAGAAACCCAAATAATGGAACCGGAAGTAATAATGTATAGCTGACTCGGTGATTTGGTAACCGTGTATTGAATTCTCATAAGCTCTGTACCGCATTCGGAGGTTGAGACGATCTATAGGAGAAAATATAGATTTTCCCCTAGTTGTAGTAGACCACATTACTAATAAGTGGCAACGATTTTGTAAAAAAAAAACTTATGAAACTTATAAAAAACTTATAAAAAATATATGCACATTTGGTAACGTACAGTACTTTTGAAGTAACTGTAAAGTACGAAATGCATCAGGTAGACCCCAGTAAATCCTAGGTCTTTTTTTAAATTTTCATGATACTACACTTCAATGTCAAGCTTTTAAAGTCCCGATTTGTTTCTTCTTCCAGTTTTTCTTGACATTACAAAGTCATTACTCTATGATGTCAGCCGGGTTGCCGCGCTTTAGAGGTCGTTTGAAATGCTTTCGAAACGCGGGAAACTTTAATCATCTTTTACCATTGGTTTTTAAGTAATAATGCTTGGGGAATGCTCTTTTTAGACAGAACAAAATGATATTGTCCATAGAAATTTTTTTTGGAAAGCTCCCTATTGAAATATTTGTAAACGTATAGTGAAATAAAATGAATCTATTATTTAGGCATGTGTACGTACGCAAAGACAGCATGATTGGTGCCATTTTATTTTTATGATGTAATTTTGTTACTGGCGCACAAAGTTAACAAAAGGTAAACGCCTCTTCCCGTTGATCGAAAGCTCACACGTGCGGGATTTCAATTTATGCATCTCCATTGTATTTTAGGGTTTGGCGGTCCCCCAATTCGCGCAAGAGGGATCCATTGTTTACCCATCGATAAAGCTGTGATCGCTTTTTTACCGTGATTCAAAAAATGCTGAAGCTGCTTTCACTCTACGCTCATATTCTATCGTATATTCATACATGTATGACTGTCTGCGTTTTTCACTTTATTATCATTCTATTCAATCGAATAAGCTTTAGCCAGCGAAATATTGATAAGGCTAGATAAAGCGATATAT
>JARFOC010001205.1:508525-546289 GCA_031763485.1 Osmoderma eremita | reverse complement strand
AGTATGGAGTGATCAATAGTATCAAATGCCTTAGCAAAATCTGTGTATATTACATCAACTTGTTGCTGTTCGTCAAGCCCCAAAACTAATGAACTGGGTCAGAGACACTAGATTAGTCACGGTAGAACGGCTCGTGACGAAGCCATGCTGGTGATCGGATATCTGAGTTTTAAGATGAGTATAAAATTTGGAAAATTTTTGCAAAATCGGATAGTAATAATACCGGAAGGTAATAATATAAATTAAGTCTTACCATGATGATATGATAATGATCGTTCACGGCGTATTCTGTCTTTTTAGGGAATTTAGCATTCAACCGTTTGTCACCGTGACTAAAATTCGCAAATTCGACAGAAATGAGTCATGGAGATATGTACATGGGCGCAGGAAATAAATTTGTTTAAATATAGCTTTGATTATCAGAACAATTCTTCCTTAGTGGGTTTGATATAAATTTCATTAGTTTCTTTTATAAATAGTATAACGTTATTGTAAATAAAATATAACTGAAAAAACTATGGTTATGTTTACATTATTAACTTTTTTTGGCCACGCTACTGTTTACTGTCAACCGAAGGGGTAAAGATGGAGTGACATCGCGAATGATCATTAAAATACATGTATTTTAATTATCATCTTTTTATGGCATTATGATAAGGCATAGAATGAAATAAAGATAGTTTAAATACATTATCAATGAACACTGTCATTTGAAACACAATTGATATTAAAAGACATGCCACTTTTTATGTGTTTTATTGATCTAAAGAAGGCAATCGAGAAACTTGCGATGTGAAGGATATTGAAAAACCTCGACGTCCAGAACTTATTGAAGATCATAAACTCGACATTTTGTTAAGTATGGAACCTAATGTTCATAACATGCCTCGATAGGTTGCACTAGCAAAATGAAGTTGGTCAGACAACAATGCTACGAATCATTACGAAGGAAAAATATCATCAACGACTCCGACCGATGACTACAGTTTCGTGAAACTATGATTTAGCAAGTCGAGGTTTGCACGGGCAAATACTTTTTTCGTATGAGAGGCCACGTTTTACCTCAAGGGCACAGCTAACCTTCAAATTACAAGTACCGGAGTCTGGCAAATCCTCATTGGATGCTTGTACCACATACTCAAAAATTAAATTTGTGAGCTGGAATACTTGATAACAGAACAGTCTTTCTTCTTTGAACGAACCATTGCAGGAGAAAGATATTTAGAGTTTTGTTATTTTGGAAAATTACCTCGTTCCAGCGTTTGTAGCAATTTTTCCAAACGACAATGCTTTTGGCTTTTCAGATAATATAATATGGTTTCAGAAAGATGGCGCACCGCCGCACTATGCGCGCCCTGATTGTAATTTCTCGGACGATTACTTTCCCAGGCCGTGGATTGATAAGCGATGACCGATAGAATTGCTCGCGATATCCCCAGATCTTACATCTCTTGATTATGGGGTTATTTAAAGTCAAAGGTCTACTTCAATAAACGACAAAATTTGGCTGAACTACCAAATATCGCATTAGAAATGAAATGCACAGAAATAACCCGAAAATGATTCAAAATGTACAAGAAAAATTTCAACGCAAGCCTGGGCATTGTCAAGAAGTCGATGGATATCTGTTGGAATACTTAATTCAAAAATTATATTTCCTTGGTAAATGAGTTTTTGTTTATTTTTTTGTTAACAATAGAATTTACTTTTTCTAACATTAAATTTCTTTTGTAAGGTGGTAAACATTGTTAGATTGACGGTTCGACAATGAAAAGATCTTTCAAAATCGAGAAAAAAATAGGGGGTTGTCATTAAGAGGAAAAGTTGATGAAAGTATAGATAGGTATAGTAAATATGCGTATTGCCAATGTAATATTGGAGTAGGTTTATTGTGCTTGAAAGTTTCAGTGTGGTATTTTTATTATGAATTAACGATCTATATTATCCACAAAAATACACATCACAAATTTCAGCAGCCACGTTATAAACACAACAGGAAAAATAATAGGGTCAGATTTGAGGGCTCACCGTTAATCTCAGTTTCAAGGAAATATATATGGGTTGTGTTGTTCTTTTGTGGAGAGAGCGTAACCAAGTGTCATCATGCAATGTCTGAATTCATTTCTAGGATAAATATTATATTTTTAAACAGGCCAAGTAACGTTGTGTTCAGTAGAGTGCCCAGTTTTGCAAAAAATTCTGCAAAACAATTAGTAGATGATCACGGCCATTTAACTTTTGGAAGAGAATAAGAACATTCTTTACGGTTTCATAAATCTCTTAAAATTGACGCTTTATGATTTTTGAGATATTTTCTCACCTTGTTCTTTCCTTGTCTTCACTTCGTAGATCTGTATCTTCCTTTATCCAGTTTACAATAGTTTTTTCTTTTCAAGAAAAGAGTTCCTCCTCGTCACACATTTCACAGGATACAGCCTTCAGACCTTGCATCTTATGGCGCATTAAAACGCTATTATAGTGAACCATGTAATAATGATATCTTGATATCTCATCCTGGACAGATCATAGGTGAGAAGGATATCGCGTCTCTTCTGCGAACGGCTTACTTAAAAGCAATGCAATTAATGGATTTTCTGCAATACATAATATTATGACACAGTCAGCAATTAAACTAACGCTTGAGAAAAACTAACATTAGCGACGGCTACCCTATGTGGTGCGCTCGCAATGATTTATCACGTGATTTATCGGATGTCCATTGTGTGTCGAACTGTCTGGTTGCATAAAAGTGGTTGCCAATTTGAAAATTAGAGAATTAAAACGCTGAAAATAATTATTATGTATTTACATTCAGTAAATATAGACTCATAACTGTAAACTTAAGGACGAAGAAACTTCAGCTTCATGCAAAGCCACCGGCATCACTACTAATTAAAGTTATAGCAAAATCAAAAATACGATAACATGATCAAGTATACTAAAACTTCAGAAAAACTTCAATGTATCTGGTACTATTTGCTTCAAAATTTTGGCTGCAGATTGTCGAAATTGACGAGGCATTTAAAAACTCTGTACAAAGAATATCGTGAAATATCGTGAGAGGGCTTAATTAATCTTACAAAGTGGCCAAGTAAAATGATGAAATGCAAGAATGCACATACTATTGCAGAGCAACCTATTCTACCAACTGCCATATTCATGGCGGAAACAATGTTCGGTGAAAGCTCAAAAACTCAACCCAAAAGCATTCACCTGTGAAACGATACAATTCACCGATGAATTTACTATATATTTGGGTATCCAGTTTATAAGTGCTTGTGATTAAGAGATCTCGAGGAGTGCGTCCGCAAACTGGGAAATCAAATAGTCGCAGGCATGCAGAAGAATTGTTTATTTCTATGAAGCTGGACTACATAGTGATCATATTCTAAAAACTTAGTAAGGTTTTCTGTGGAATAACAAATTAACATAAAACTACTTTACGATGTGTCCACGATGGGTGAACTTATCCAGAATTATCCGTCGGTAGAAAATCATAAAATCGGGGGTCATATAGAGAATTTGAGCACTAATTCCAAAATACTTTTTCGCACAAGAAGGATTTAAATTGTGTGATTGTCATTGGGTAATAAATCCATTCGGAAGTACACCTACAAGAAGAACAACTGATAGATAGTAGAAAAATCAAAATCTGTTGTTAAGTCCTTAACAAATTTCTGGAGTCGTCAGTCCTGTAGGGGCAGCACCCCACAGTTTGGGAACCGCGCCTGTGCATCATCACTCATCATTATTGGAAAAATATTATTGTTAAATTGATATTTTTAATGAGTTTGCATAAACGAATATCCTTATAACTTTAACGTGATATATTTCCACAAAGGTAATCTATTCCCATTAAAAATAATGAGTATTTTTTTATAAATAATTAGCCACAAACAAAGAGAATTACAAACTCACCTTACTTATTAGTAATACATTACCAATGTCTATTTCAATTAGTTAATTTAATTTTAAAATGAATCTATTTGTTTATCTTATCTAGAATGTCTGCAACGTTTGACTGTTCTCCGTGTGTAGTATTTCTGTAAAGTTTTCCTAGAGTTTAGTATCTCGGCTAAGTCTCGGTGTGGTTCCTCAAGATATTATTGACAAAAATAATGTTGGCTCAATAAAGACTTTAGTGTTGCTTATTTTTTTTTGTGATTTAGAATCAACCTTGGACGAGCATCAAGAAACGTGTTTAATTCTTCTAGAATGTCTCTTGATTTCTAGAGTAACATATTATTTAATACAATTAGCACAAATATATTTCAATGGAGCTAAACATCTTAATAGTAAACACACTGCTCGGATTACTCCTCCCGCACAAAGTATTAATTAATTCGAGACGACACGTGTTTCGGGAATACGTGGATTATCAAGTCGAATAACCGAATGTTGAGCTGCCCCACAGTCCTTGCAATCTTTACTGTTCTTAAGGGGGAAAATACATTTAGAAGCTTTGTGAATTATTTTATTTGTGAATTATATTGAGAAAAAAGATGTACATTTTTTAAACCTTGGGATCTATTTATATATAAAACAAACAAGAATTTTTTTATTATATTATTTTAAAAAATGGCTGCTTAACTGGAGTGTGAATCCCATAGGTCTGCGCCGTAGGAAAGAAACGGCGTGACGCATACCGCCTGTTGTAAACTTTATTTATTATTTATAGACATAGTTTATCGATGAAAAAAATTGAAAATTGCAATATTTATATGCATTTGAAAAAAAAAATTAATTTTTAGGCCTTAAACCAAGTTTTTTTAACATCCTTTTTAAAGACATTTAGGTTCATCGACAAGGCAATAGTATCATAAAGATGTGGTAAAAAATTCAGAATGATTGGTTAAATAATTTTTGGCTACACGTCACGCTACCTTGAAAAACCACGTTTCCAGAAAAAACGCGTCTAAAGTTTTGACTCGAGAAAACTATATGTTTTTTCCAACTCCCAGGCTAATCAGCAATTCCAGAGCCATATAACATTTCTTCTGCTTTTTCGTAAAACTGATTTTTCTTCAATGAATTGCTCCTTCTTAGCTTTTCGAGCTTCCTTTGTTGACAAAGAGTCGGCGGTGGTCGACTTCCTCGGCGTATCTCTTGTTGTGGCTGCCTATCGTAACCGCAGCTCCGCCGCCATCTGCAAAATTACTGTGTAGCCTTCGTTAAAAATACTAGCATTAGCATTTTGCTTGCGGCCACCTAAACATCTGACTAACAAATCTCCTTTTGATAAATCTTTGTAGATTTTTTTAAAACTTTTTATCAAGTGGAGGAAGATGCTCATATAAATTCATTTTGACTCATATTGCTTTTCCCTTTTGCCACTTACACCAGCCCTCTTCGCCTGACGGGCAGTAGTCATGTTGCGGTTTTTCATTTGTTGAGCATAGGTGGTAAAACGTAGCCATTATTTCTCTTTTCATATTATCTACACTATTTGAATTTCTTCGAATGGCTAAGCCATAGTAGGCGGTGAGTTTCTTTATCAAAGCGTCAGTCAATTTACCTTTACCACCAAGCTTCTGCGTTTTTTCTAAGTTTCGAAGTCGAGCGCTCATTCTCTTTTCGACGTGTCCAACACACTCACTTTTGATAAAGGGCATTTCGTTGTCATATGGATTTATATCTAATATACCCTTATGTGTTTTGGAGTCCCCATCTCCGATATAATTGTCGTGCTTTACATCGAATTTCTCCTCGGATCTTAAAAACATTTCTTTGATCGCATCGACTTCCATCTTGCATGCAGAGCCCTCATGATTTTTCGTGCATTCCTCTTCATGTTCTGCATACCCATCTTCATAATCTGGATTGTCTTTCTTATTTTTCCAAAGTGTACATGCATGACACCGGTATAGTAGCCTAAAAGCGTAGTTACTCCATATAATGATTTGAAGCAGCGTTTCTTCCAAGATGCATCACCGGATACTTTTAAATTCAGAATGAGCCGCTCATGTTGTTCATTAATTTATTTCGTCTTCCACAGCTTTCTTGCTTACGCATTCAAAGACGGGTTCTGTAATCGAATGAATATGCACGATGATATTGTTGTACGTGCTCTCGCTTATACCGCTGCAGGTATCGATTACATTACAGAGTAAATTAATTCCTTCTCTGTCGATGCCTAAAAGACGCATAACGAAAACAATTCGGCGATTCACTTCTTATCCAGTATTAATTAAAGGGCCTGAATTTATGTCTCTTCGGCAACACAACTAGTTTGAAATCCAGTCCTCGATTTGTAGCTTCTTCAAATTCTATAGTTCCTTTGCACTTGCCACAAACAATTATCTCTGTTAAAGCTCCAAAGACCGTGTAAAATTCAATTAGCCGATAACCGGGGCAAAGGGGTCCACGGAATATCGGTGGCATATGCAGTTAAAATTTTTTTTAGTAGGTACTCCCACTTGAACATCCCTCTTCACTTTTATCACCTTTATTAGTAAAACTGGTTACCGAAAAATCGTTTGCGCCTCTTTGATGGGTGATTAGATGTTTCTTTATTACCTTTCGGATACGACTTTTAGTTTTCTCAAATAAAAAGTTCTCAAAAAATGCGTCTACGAATTTTGAAGCGAAACTGACGACGCTTGAATGTAAAACGATTTCAAACGCGCTCTTGCTAAACATAAACAATTGAACATTCCGGACAGGCGTATATCTATGTACTACTGCCAGGCCTCATGCGTCCTGTTGAACAGCTGTAACTTCCAAACTATTTCGAATCGAATTTAGATTAAAAATTTTGGGATTATATTCTTGAAATACGAGATTAACATGTTATGCAAAAAAAGAAAAGTGTTTTTTTTAAAGTTCTAAATGTATTTCCCCCCTTATAGTCCAAGAGAATCTTAATTCAAATTGAACAAGAACCAAATGCATCGCCTGTCCTTAAGCGAATCATAATAATTCGTAACAATATTTATCACCAACACATTCAAACAGTGTTCTTTCTATTTGGGTCGCGTGACTTCCTGATATGTTCAGAGGAAACGAGACACCTGTACTGCATGTTTTAAAGCACCTTGAGAAATACTGACCGTGATGTAACTTTGAGCATTTATTTTGACAAATACGGCCAATGGTTAGCGGAACGGTCCAAATAGTTTAGCCATTGTTAGACGTATTATGAAAGGTATAATTACGTGCAATATTTATTATAATTTTATTCTTAGCCACCCAATAAATTAGTTTTTTATTCGCTAAGTTTGAATCGATCGTTTGTGATAGAAAAAGGATGTAAGTTCTGTAATAAAATTAGTTTTAATGAGTATTTAAATAGCCCCAGGTCAATTGAGGCGAAGAATATTAATAAGAAAGACGTTCTCGTTTTGTCTTTGCGGTTTAAATTCATTTTTTATTTTATTTAATTTAATATTGTTTATTCCATTTTGAGTTTCTTAATCGCAACATATTTAACTTCAAAAAATGATTCTAATTATCCCTGGGTTGTTCTAAAATTGTAAATACATCTAATTTCTTACAACCAATTTCTCACCGCCGCATTAGCATATTTCATTGTTATTATCAAAAAAAAATGAAAGGTGTTTGAGTTTGATAAACCTCAAATGACAACCGATACCTTACATAACATACCTGATTCGTATGGACTTGAAGTTAAGTTTCTCAGAAGAATTCTTGTTATAACAAAATTATGTTTTTCTTATTGTAGAACATCTGTGCGGTTAGTTCGTTGTGATATAACTTTTACAGAGTGTGTATTTTGCGTGTACCAACTTAATAATTATTATGGGAATTTGTCGGTATTTCTTATGAGACATTCGGTCGATATACTTATCGGTTGGGTGAGTTTTTTTATGTCGTAATGGGCTTTTTCGAGACGTAAATATTATTGAGTAGCTTTTGTCTCTGGATTTGCGTATCAGAAAAATTCTGTATTATAGAATTCCCCTAATTGTTGTTGTCGTTTTGCGTGTTCGTTACGGTAGAAAACATTTCCTACGAAGGAATTTTAATGAAACTTTGTACATCTACACTCTTCACGTGGTTGCGTAAGAAAATCTTTAAGTAGCTGTTAGTTAGTTGACGATTATCAACAACGAAATTGTTCAATATCTCTTAACAAACATCACTCTAATTAAAATCAAATATTTTTTGTTCTTGGCAAGTCATTCGTAAATTTATTGGGGATGTCTGACAAATCGTCTAAATTCTAATTTGACTTATTCTTGTATACAAATATGAGTGTAACTTGTACTATTTTCTTTCGTTTTACATTCTTCGATATCAAAGAAAGAAGATTTCTGCCAATAGCCGGCACGTACGTTCAGAAAATGAAGTATATAAAAAATATATTAAAAAAAAATATAAATATACCTCTGAGATCACATAACACGTCTGATTGTATAGTTCCAGGCATTCCTCACGTACAGACAGCGGTTTCGGACTCACCTAGCCCTCATCAGTGCACGTCGGAGGATAAGGAATATTGAACGAGCGACAGGCATCCTTCGACGTGCACTGATGAGGAATAGATGAGTCCGAAACAGCTGTCTGTATGTGAGGAATGCCTGGAACTATACACTCAGACGTGTTGTGTCATCTCAGATTTATATTTATATATTTTTTATATACGTCATTCTTCAATATGGATAAAATGCATCTTGATTTGATTTGGACCCTAATGCAGAAAAAGGTCCTTCACATCACCTAACCTTCTGCATTCGGTTATTTCCTGATTATGCGAACAGATCTACCCCCTCTCAAGGTTTAGTAGTGTGTGCGTCAAAAAATCCCTTTTCTGGTATGCCCCGCAATGTGTCTATTAATAATAATAATAACAATGGTTTATTAGCCCAACATCATTACTGCCATTTACAGGACAGGTGTATTAAAAATTAAAATTTGTATTTATAATTAACAAATCTAATTATCCTACAACTCATTAAATAGGTTATTAAAGTTTTTGTGATACATAGGAGATCTGAACATCACTTTATGCCTAGCCTTAGGCAACCTAAATTTATTAACAAAACGAACATTATTGCATGGTACATTAAAGTCAAGTAGACTTAAGAGCTGAGGACAATCAAATTTATCTTGCAACACTTTAAGGTGAAAATTACTGCTGTATAGGTTTCTACGGTCAGACAAGCTTTGAAAATTGTGAGCATCCAGTAATACGCCGTAATCCGTGTTCCGAGCGGGGTAAGTCCCGTCTATTTTATACGTTAGAAATTAGAAAGAAAACGTCTTTGCATTTTCTCCACAGCTAACTTTTGATAGACATAGTGTGGGCATCATATCAGACAACCATACTCCAGTCGACTTCTTACCAAAGCATAATACAAGGTTTTCAATGTGTTTGGGTCTTCGAAATTTCGACAGCTTCTGATAAGGAATCCAAGGTTCCTGGATGCAGTTAATGTCATGCAATTGCATGTGGTCAGCAAAAGAAAGATATGCATCGAAAAGAACTCCCAAATCCCTTACTTTACAATCACTCGAGATCCGTTCTCATAGTTGAGAGTAGTCATAGTGTAAAGGATTGTGACGTGTGATGTAGGAAACCACTATGCATATGTTGGTGTTTAGAGAAATTCTATTTTGCGATCACACCATGTTCCAATGATATTCAAGTTATTTTGCAGAATATTGCAATCACAATTCGTCTCAATTGCACCATAAATTTTTAAATCATCCGCGTATGCGTAAGTTACAGTTTAAACTGCCTAGAAAGTCATTAATATACATATTAAAAAATGGCGGTCCTAAGTTAGACCCTTGAGGCACCCCTGACGATAACTCAAAGAATCTTGACGAGAATCCATTGTAGAAAACGTAGCCTTCTCTTTGGGATAAGTAAGAGCAAATTAGACGCAGGAAGGATGAACACATACCAATACTGTCCAACTTAGCTAGAAGTATACCATGATCAACATTATCAAAAGCCTTACTGAAATCAGTATAAAGCACATCCACCTGCCCTTGGCGATCTAGGTGCGATGCAAGGTATTGTGTCACGCAGGCGAAATTGGTTATGGCTGATCTACCGGCCATAAAACCGCGCTGATCCGTAGATATCGTGGAACTAACATTACGTAGTATTCAAGTGTATAATATGTGCTCAGATATTTTCGCAAATAATGCTAATAGGTATGTAGTTGCCGATATCTTCCTGCTTGCCTTTTTTCAAAATGTGTGCAACTTTACTCACTTTCCAGGAGATTGGAAATGTGGAAGTGCTGACGCTCAAGTTGAATAAAATACTTAAAGGATATTTAAAAACTGGTGAACAGTCACGTATCAAGAAGCTTGATATATTATCGCGGCCTGAGGACATCTCCGATTTTAATCTGTAGGAAACATCTTCTTCGGTAATAAGACCTATTGCACTTGATAGGGGGATTCTCCGGTGGCTTAATGCGTAGCATTCAAAAATAATGTGAGCGGCTGTTTCCTCCTCTTCAGTGCATAATCTACTTAGTGGTTCCTCTCTGTAGACTCTCATTCTGTGCAGGTGTTTCCTTAGATTCCAGTAAGTAGACCCGTCATCACCCTAATCTGCATTATTCCAAGAGACAGTATATCAGCTGTCAAACGTTGTGATGGCTTCCTCATCATCTATTTGCTGTGTTTCTGTCCTGCTACCTGGTGCCAGTGTTTCTGGTGTTGTTCAGTCACTCACCCGGTTACCGCACCACGCGCAGCAGATATTGAGATCCCGAGAGTTGCCTCAGGTCCAATGAAGGTCATTTCGAATCCCTTTCTTGATAGCTGGTCCGCCTAGTCATTGTCTGCAATTCCCTCATGCCCCAGCAGCCACATCACCTTGAATGTATTGTAAAAATGTATCTTACTATATAAATTATTTTGAATAATTAGTAGATATTTTTAATTTTAGAGGAAAGATACAACCTAACATCCCTTTACATACAGATAAACAGTAACAAGTTAACATTTCTTTTTCACATCAATTGTGGCATTATTTTTGACTAGTGAAGAATGATAAGACTTAAAAGAATCGATGTAGCAATCAATCGAAATGTTCAAATACATTCAATGAACATTACATTAATTTAATTCGAAATCATTGTTTGCTCTTTTAAAGATTATTAACTAATTTACTAGGGATATTTAAGTTTTTCTTTCGATTTTTTTGTGTATTTTCTGAATCCAAATTTGATTTCTATTTGCATAAAATGTAAGCATAAGCCACTTTATTTTTTTGGTCTCCTATCTTTTTTCAATATAAACTCCATTCACTTTAAGAATACAATAGTGGGCGCTGTGAATAGTGGGCGTACGTTTCACACAGGAGGAATAAGGATGCATTCTGAAATAGCGGCAAATTCAAATCTATTTCATTAATTTAGGAACAGCTGATTAAAATAATAGAGAATTATTGTTTACGGAAAATGTGAGGATATCATAAAATATAATGTATAACCCTATCTCCATTTGTTTTAACAAAACTAAAATAAATACATGTATTAAAAGAAGTCATTATTAAAATCAGGTGCCGACTATAGGTCTGATGATGGTCCTGTGTTTGCGGTAGTAATTAATTCTTCCACTATATCGTGACTATATTAACCAGCTCGTAAATTTTATTTTTTGTTATAGTATGGTTTATATAGTTTGAGCATTTTTCAGCTGTAACAAAGTTAATCTCTTCTTTTAATAAAGTTTGTAGTTTTGCAAACTTGAAGGTCTTATTATTGGAAGCAACATGATGCTTCACTTGTGCCCATACAAGTTCGATTGGGTTTAAATACAGTGGGATGGCGGCAATTGTAAAACTCTACGAGCAATTTTTGTTATCATTTCGTCAATCACATAAGGTATTGGATTATCACCTATATATTTTCTTGTAAGTGCAAGAAGCTCAGCTTTTGAAAATGTATTATCGACAATAATTTCACTTGAAAAATGCCAATCAATTAGTGCGTATTTTATTGATGATGCATTAGGTAATTTTTCAGCCTTAACGGAGTGGTAGGGATCATTAGCCATTACAGTAATGCAGTTGCACTCAGTATCAAGTAGAACTTTTGGCATTCACCCTTTGAACACTTCACCGTTCATTCCCTCACGATAGTCACCAGTTTTCTTTGATTCGAATAGTAGGAGACCGTTATCGACAATACTGTCTTCATTACCAATATGCAAAACTATCAAAAGACAGTTGCTTTAAATCAGTTATAATTCCATCAATAAATGCTTGCCTTGCATCACCTACCGTTCTATATTTCCAAACTTTTGGTCTGGGGTGATCTACGTTAAGACATGTTCCACCCAAATAGTAGTTTTAATTACTTTATGCACGAGGGTTTCGATGTATTGCCGTTTTATTGATATAGGGTTTCGTGTTTTTCGAAATTTGAGGATACACTTTACTTGAATACATTTTTGTGCACATATAACAATTGGAAAGTGAGTGTTCCTTGTGTGCATAAATTATTTTCGATAAGTAAGTATTCAGGGAATTGAAGTGGAAATTGTACCTAAGTGTTTTCTGATACCTATAAATATTTTTCCAAGGAAATAATTACTATAAATTTTGCTACACATTGTTTTGTTGAATTACATCTTCTTCTTCATTTTTTCCCTATATTTCAGAATGCTCTTACGGGCGTTGTAGTTTGCATCAGTTTGTTTCACGCCTTGCTCTTTGGTTTTCGTTGTGTTCTTTTCTTTCTCTTCAACATTTTTGGTAAAGATTTCAAGAACCTTCGGATCACTCTTTGCATCACAATAAATTGATTAATTTGGGACACGTGTTTCGGGAATACGTGGTGTTGGAATAGGCCGCAATTGCTCAGCTGATGATTTTATATTAAGCAATTACTTAGCCCTCCATTTTTGCCACCTACGCCTTGTAAGGCCTAATAGGTTGTATTGTTTGTTACTTGCTCGTCGATGTTTGGTTTGTATATGACACAAATGTTAATTTAAAACACTTTAATACCAGTTATTACATATAACACAAAACCAAGGGGTAATTTACACTGCTATGAGAAATGCTGTCTAAAACCGTTATAGGTTATGAGAATGATACTTGTTTTGAACGGAACCCGTGGTGTGAGAAAAAAGTGACAGCGCGAGAATTAATTTAAGGTCATTGTTAAATCATCCCGCCATCTATATTTATCGTAGGTACCCATAATTATGCCAGACACTGCCAAATGTGAATTTTCACTAACTAAATTTCGGATAGTGTACACCGGGACAATCTGGCTTTACAATCGTTTATTGCAACGGTCAGGTAGCGCGAATACGTGAAATCTCGACAGACTTGTTTCGAGATTCCACGTGTCAATGTCTTGTGAGATGAGGAGTGATCCGATATATTTTGATTATTCCAATATTTGTTTACATCTCTGCACCTGTACTGTCTTCGATCGTCTTCTCTATTCCCTTTTTCTAAAATTTTCTTTTGTCTATTACTTATTGTCGTTTTTTTGTTCCACCAACCAACGTAGCTATGCAAAATAACATATTAAAAAAAATTGGTTCAGTAAAGAAACTGGCAATCTCGACTCTATTTTTAGAACGTCTTGCTGAAGAAGTCTTACATTTACAGTACTTACCAGTGCATCTATCTAGGACGTCGTAATTATGTTCGGTGGCGTTAGTTTACGAAAAGTGACGTCTGTCGCTGGTGGAAGTCCCATTTACAGTTTACGCGAAAATCAGGTGTTGAAGTGAATTCGTGAAATGCATCAGCGAGCGTATTCGTAATATGCATATTGGCGACTCTTAAGGAAATATGGTATCTGCACACGACGGTAAGTGAAGTGGAAAGGCTAATAAGATTTCAGTAATTTTAACTAAAATTCTTGTCGTAACATTTTCATTTATATTATGGGATTTGATCATTTTTCAGTATAATAAATTCGAAGTATTAAATAATAAACTTAAAACTTCCCCTTATTACTAATAGCATTGTACAGTCTTACTTGCATTAATAATTGTACTAAAGTATTGAAATTCTTTCTCATATGCAGAGTAGATATAAAACAGATCGAATCTTCTAAGAAAAAGAATTGGTTTATTCAAACAAAAATTGTTCGGTTCAACAATATTTTTCGTTTGTATATGCTCAATACTCTGTATTGCCGATCCAAATATTTGAAAAATATTGACCTTATTCGTCTGATACTTTAGGTGATACTCAAGGTGTTTGACGCACAGAAAGAATGAATACGTTTCTTTGAAGCAACTTCAGATATGTATTAAAATTTTCATAGCGTTTGGATTAAAGCTTAATGTTAGTTAGTTGGACAACCTGCTGTAGTTGATTCAACTGTCAGTAGTATTCTATTCAAACGATTCAAACGATAATATACAGGGTGTTTACGGTCTCCCGATTTTATTTTCAAGGGGTGATTAAATATCTTAAAATAAGGTCATTAACGTAAAAATATTTTAACAAAGTTGCATAATAGGAGAGATATTAATGTAAAAAGAATTTTGTAATTTTTATTTTTTTTTAGTTTTAAGAGGTGGTTAACCACAATAAAAAAAAAGTTTTTGACGCTAAAGCGATTGATCAACAACTTGTGCAAAGTAAATGTACACGATAGGTTATTAGTGAATTTTTTATTAAGTAGGTTGATGTCTGTAACTTTTCCCATCTGTCAAGCTGTTTCATTAGTTGTCACTGCTGGTTTGACGTAAATTTTTCCGAATAAATCCTAGTAAGGAAAGTAAAAATGGTCCATCGCACCAACAGTGAATAATAATGTTGTTAATTTATTATGAAGGACGCCAGAATTCTGCTGCAAGTCGATTGTACGTTGAGCGGTTTCCTAACTGGCCAACACCTATTCCACAAAAATTCACCGCTCTAGTGATCCGTGCACGAGAAACTGGTGTACTGCGAACACGTCAAGGTCGAGATGGTAGTCCTGGCCGAAACCAACGAACTTAGAACGCCGAACAAGAAGTCTTAAATCTTGTCGAAGAAGAGATCCTTCTAGTAGTACTCGAAAATATCTTGTCAAGTAAATGTATCAAATCGAATTGTCTGGCGAACATTACCCGAGAATCAATTGTATCCTTTCCATGTACAAAAAGTACAGGCTTTACAACTTGAAGATCATCCTTTACGTTTACAGTTTTGCCGATTGATTCTACAAAAACATGTAGAAATTCCAAACTTTTCTTCCATTGTATTGGCGAATGATGAAGCAACATTTACACGTAACGGCATAAATAACTGTCGTAATACTAATGTTTGGGCTGAGGAAAATTCACGTGGTGTTCGTCGTAATCATTTCCAGCATAAATTTTCGATAAACGTTTGGGCCGGACTGCTCAACGGACAACTTATTGGCCCATTTGTGTTGCCAAATCGAATGAATGGATATGATTATCTCTTGTTTTTGCAAAATAATTTGATGGAACGATTGGAAGAAGTTCCTTTGAATGTACGTCGATAAATGTGGTTGCCTCACGATGGCGCCCACAGCATTTTAATTGTTTAGTTAGCCAACATTTAGATAATGTGTTTGAAAATAAGTGGACTGATCGAAGTGGTCCTATGCCAAGGCCTCTTCGGTCACCCGGCCTTAACCCCCTTGATCTCTACTTATGGGGAGTTATGGAGACCATGGTATACACCAACGATATAATTGATTTCGATGATCTTCGTAACCGCGTTGAGGCAGCTGCGGCGACAATTCGACGGCAAGACAATGCCTAGTAAATTATGCCAATTCATAGAAACGACTTTGCGTTCAACAACACGGCGATAACTTTGAATAACTAGTGTGAAGTGGATTCCATGAAAAACATAAAAAAAATGTTTTAATTAATATGCATAATCACCACTTAAAAATAAAAAAATAAAAACAAATTTTTTAACAATAATATCTCTCTTATTATGCAGCTTTATTTTTTGACGTTAATGATCTTATTTTAAGATGGTCAATCATCTCTTGAGAATAAAATCACAAGACCGTAAACACCCTGTATATTTCTCACTCAGTGTACATTTCCTATTCTTCATGTCGTTCTCTTCTTCTTCTTTAATGGCAAGCGGTCATAAGACTCAAAATCTGCTACGACGTCATCATTACAACGAAGCCCTCCGATTTGAAAACATTTGAATATTATTTATTGGATGACCATTTCCCAAGATTTGTCAACAATGATAACTTGTAGCAAGTCAAGGTTTTTCGTCATAAATACCATGCGAAATCTGTAACAAAAGCATCTGACTATAATGAATTTTGAATTAGTGGATTATGCGCAGATCCATAGGTTGTAGCTTGTAGGTGGTTGGCAGTGAAAAGATCTATACTCCTCTGGTAGAGTATATCTATTGAGTGCTAATTTGATTTCTAAACAAGTACAGATCACTGACATAAAACCTTTTTTGAGAAATCTAAACATTTCTCCCACTTGCTGGGAACTTTTTGGGGTCACTGTGGTTGGATTTGTCTTGTTTTGTATGATTCAGTTATTGTTGCACTGGGCATTTAATTAAAATTTTTATATATAAGTATGTGCAATTGTTCAAGATAATGTACAGCATTAGTTTACCATTAAATTGAATAAATTGGAAATAGAATTCAATAATACATTGTTGTTAGGTATACATTTTTATTACTAAACTACTGTTTTTGATTATTGTTTACCTGTAAATAACGTATTAATTTTCAATAAAATTTTTATTGTGCATACCGCACACGATCATTAAACTAGGGAGGGTATGATCGGCCTGTTTTTCTGTTAAATTTTTAAGTCTATCAAAGTCAGTTGACAGAATAGTGCAAGGAAGTGGGTACAGGCGACATTCAAACACAACTATAAAGGCTGACACGTCCAATCAACACTAGCAGTGACTACACACGCATTATCGATAGACAATACATTACCTGTGTTTGCTGCATGGATATTGTAGATGTAGTTAATTGTTATAGCAACCGTAAGCGCGCTTATTTTTATTTTACATCGGGTTTAATTCGATTGGAGTGGTGAAATTTTTTTAGTAGTTTCTCTTCGTCTAAGCGGCTAGTCAATTTTTGTGTTGTTCCTCTTTTAATTCGTTTATCAAAAGATGCTGATAGGATGGAAGAAAACAATTTCGAAAAGTAAGTTTCGTATTTTCAGTATTTTTTTGTTGAACACGCGTTATCACACAACGTACAATATTAGCTCTTAATATTTGATTCCAATGTTAGACACGTATTGAAAAAATTGATTAAACATTCTTGTTGATTTCGCATTATTTATTTTTCGCGCCAGTACGAATCTCTTGACATATTTAGTTGTGCGTCTAGTCGTTAGCGACCGTTATAATTCATTAATTATCCAATTAACGTAGTGTATCATTTACGTGAGGATGGGAAATGTTCTAAACATTTATACATTTTATTTCTAATATTCTTGTTGTTTTCAATGTGTTTGCGTTCTATTTCTTATCGCTGGAGATTTTTTCTTTATATAATGGAAGTAATGCTAATATTTACGATAGAATTATTGAAAGAAAACATCGTTGTTGCTATCAGTTAATTGATGGAATCGACTTGATATAGTTTGTTGACAGATAGTTAACCTGTGGTTGTTTAACTCTTTTATCATTAATAACATTAACACTTATTGTTAATGATATGGAGCTTTATATTGATCACTATAAGTACGATCAAGCAAAGCACATATGTATATTAAAAAATTAACTAAAAAGTATCAGCAAGTTCATTATTGAATTATGCAAAATTTATTTTCTATTGCGATACAGGGCAAAGTTTGGAAGTAATTTGATTGTATTCGTTGTTAATTCATAGTTAATTCAATTTAGGTTAGACGTTTAATAGATTTCTTTCATCAAATTGCTTGCCACAAAAATTTTGCAGTGTTTGTAATGTGTGAGAATGTACACCCTTGCTGAAAAATATTTTTAAGATAGTCATCGTTACAAATGTGAATGCTAGGTTATCATTTATCATTATATCTGCTTGACTCTAAATGGTTCATTTCCCAAATATCTACTATATTTGGGAAATGTTCTATTTAATTTTCGATATATTTTTCTACTTGTTCCTCTAGTAACTACCCGTTAAAAAATTGGAGCGCTGTGTGTCCATTTCAACCAGTCAAAATTTTTTTTAATTAAAATTATTATTAAAAAAATTATCTGCCTCCTTAAAAGTGAATAGATTATATTTGAACAAAATATGTAGGTACGCATATCCTTTAATGTGTACATCTTATTCAATTTGTTTTGCTTGAACGAGCTAACAAAACTTTGAAATTTGTAATATTTGAAGAATTGTTTTGGGTTGGTTCAAATTTTACTTATCCGAGCAAATCGAGTGTATCAAAGTAAATGGTTACAAATGGGAGAAGGTAATAGATGTTGGGATTCCAAGGGAGTCTGTACTGGGCCACACTTTGTTTCTGCTTTATATAAATGATCTCAAGAGGGCGGAGCGGAGCTGGAAGTTGTGATATCATGAAAATACTAAATTATCCTATTAAAGTTATAACTGGGCTCACTGCAAGAGTATTTATTCCTGCTTCATCTTTTGTGAAATATTTATGTCCTTTTGCTCAAAGTCATATTATTTCGGCAAGTCGCAATGGAACAACTGAATCGCTGTGGAGATGATTCTTCCGCCAGCGAGGTGAATTGCTCGGCTTATATTTTTGAACTCATGTTATCAAAATTATTTAGCTTTCATTAAAAACAGACTAGCTTTGCGTATGTTGTGTGTGTTCTTGTCCTTCATAAAGATATCAAAAAAATACGTTAGCACTCAAAATAACTTGGTAGTTAGCTATGCGAACAAATGCAATAATATTGAGTCTTTTGATGAGCAAATAAAAACGAATTAGCTATTAACTTGGGATACCCTTCCGCAATTCCTTTCTCAATAAGATCTAAGAATTCAGTGATGTTTTTAAGTATAAACCAGATCAGTATAAAGGTGTTCGTTACAATGCCACGTATCAAAATGATAAAAAATTCGTTGATAATATTTGCGAAGATCTTTGTATAATAGCGATTAAAGCATTTTCATTGGAAGTGCTCAGATTCGCATCCTTTACTTGCTTTTGGTTTGTGCTTAAATACGATAGGTTTTTGGAAGATATTCGGTAAATTTGAATACAGTATTTAAAACCCGAGCTACAGGAATAGTGCTGGAAATGGCTCTTCTTTCCATATCGTGCAGGGATAGCTTTACAAGAGTTATTTTTACATATTGAGGGTGTTATGTTTTTGATATGCTGACTGATCTGTTGTGTGTGTAATAAATATGCAGTCGCAATTTATTATACTTTGCGCAAAATTAAGTTAATTATGGAATACATTATTATTTATCAAAGACAACTTTCTTTTAACTATTGCAAACTCTGAAATAGGGTTTTTTAATATCTGCAGTTGTTCACGACTATAGTTAAGTTAAAATATATGTACCACGGCTTCCTAATTATAATATACACTTTCAGTCTAAGCGGCCTTGCGCATCTTTAGTTCAAGATATTTTTTTCTGTTTCACAGAGAGTGCCAACTTACGGTGCTTTGTACATGTGGCAAGTGACATACGTTAATTGTGTTTAAATTCCCTTCAATGGTTTTATATGGAAAGTTGGAGCCGCTGTACTATATTGTTTGTCATTTCACGAAAATCGTTGACAGGCAGAGCCGGATAGACTGCAAGTGTATCATTTACATAAGTAGGAGGCCGTAATGTGTACTATTTTGATTATTAAGGGTGACCAATGGATGGCGCTGCGCAAAAAGCGTTGTTAGGGTTCACATATAGATGGCGCTACTAAAGACCGAATAAAAAACATGCCCACTATCAGCTATGTACATTAAAATACACAATTTGTCATTATTACACGTAACACGTGTTCATTTTTGTGTTAATAATTATATAGAATATAGTAGTAAAAAATAACCAGGAAATATAGTAATTTAAAAATGCCGCGTAGCGGGTTTTAATTTACTTCTTTATGGTAGAGGGCATAAAGAGCAGTTGCGATTTCACGTTATTAAGTTGCCATTCTCTACTATCCATTACCTCTCCACGTAACATAGTAGAGAATAAAGGTTCAAGTGTCATAGTCTTAAAAGTATTTAATTTCCCGCAATCTCTACAAAAAATACAAGTTTAAGGGTTGAGCAACAAGCAACACACTCACGAGATTCAACAGCAGTTATAGTAAAATTAAAATTAATAGCCGATGATTATTTCTTGTCTGTCAAAAACAAAGAATAATTTTTATTTTTTCCCTTTATATTTTTTTTTGTGCAGCCACTGTTTTAATTGTACTGTTTGATTATATTACTATTTGACATTACAATACATTCTTTGATTCATTCATATTGACTTACAGGACAATAAGTTTATAAATTTGTTGCTGATTATATTCGGGACATAATATGTATATAAATTGTTATTACATAACGTATATGTATTTGCACGACAGAGAGAACCGAAATACTGGATAATTTTATGCGAAGCTTATAAGTCAAAACATTTGATTCGTACTCAGTACTCGTACATTATACCTTAAAATTTTACTGCTAAATTACAGCACCAATGCAATCAAGGCGAAGAGCGTTGTTTAAAAATATGAAATGTACAATTTGATTCTCACTTAAACAGATTTCTACGCATTAAGCTTTTTCGGAATGTTTTGCAGGAATCGTGCGATTTTGTACGTATTTACATGTATTATATACACACATGCACAGATTAGATTGATTTCCGCACGCATTTCTATTTCTAGGAAACGACTTTTCTTCCATTGTAATTCCATAAACGTAGTAAAGTCCTGGCATATAAACACAGATAAAGTTTTACTAATTGTTACGTGCAGTGTGATTGGAGCTAGATTGAATTGTTCATTGTACCTTTAATAGTTTGCAACAACCAGCTGTTACATATGTAGATGTAAACTGCTTTATTAAATCGTTAAGATTTATGCACCTATGCACTTGGTTTGTTGTTTTTGAGCACGTTTTCCATTATTAGGTAGATTATTAAGAAAAGTATTTGAATTCTTGTCTACAAGTTCCAGTTTAAGGAAAATAATTGTTTAAAGACATGTACGGAATATTGATTTTCCACTTTGTAAAAGAGAAAAGTATAAAATATGTTGAAACTTTTAAAAATAACTTGAAGCTATCCGTTGCTTTTTTTGTTTTTAACCAAAGTAAACACACCATGAAATTATTTAATTTAAAACAAGAGAAAAGGGATTGAAGATGGTAATTTATTTTTTGTTTAAGGTGGTTTTTTTTCTCTTTCTGATAATTATGTACCTGTTTTAGAGTTTTATTTTAAAATAAGATTGGATGATTGGAAGAACGCCTTTTTGGTAACGAAAATTTTGATAATTTTAAAGTTTGATTTGGCACAATTTTATGAAATATCCTTAGAGAAATTCAAGTAGTAGAGTTACTTCAATACGTTGGGCAAATTGAAACATTACTAGAACCCTCAAATGTTAATGTTATTTACGTGGCGTTGTAGTGCTAATATGGATGAAGTAGTAGCAGCTGTTTCTTCGAAAAACCCTCAAGGGAAGCATATTCAACGTGGGCAAATACTTACGGCATATAATGCATATGTTGAAATGGCAATAGAAAGTACACATACAATATTACGATCCATATCATTGCAATTTAAATTAACCTTGAACGCAAGTAAAACATCACGTTGTCGCTAATAGTAAAGCGTCACCTTGTCTGAGGTCAAAACACTGTTGTTTGAAGGATTAGATCGTGTAAATGCTGGGAAAATTATGGTAAACATGCTATTGCAGACGAAAATAAGATGTGGCAGCTTGGCAATATTCTGGAAGATATGATAGAGGAATTCATTATGCCAGCGAATACTGGTTCATCATCATCTGCTTACAAATCTAATCGTCTTCGATCTGACAACCCATCTTTGACTTTGGGCTTGTAAAATATTGTAACAAAATAAATATCCACCATTATTACATACTTTTTTAAAGAATCCATAATGCAAAGATATGCTTTCGATTGTTAACATGTTCTTAACATGTTTTTGCATATTTTAAATAAGCGAACATTATTGATTGATCGTTGATATAATTAAGACATTGGTGATTTACCCAAGTTATTGAGATTTTAATTAGATCTTTCTGTTGGAATAAGTTTGAATTTCCCACTATTTTCGGATATACGTTTATTGCTCCTGTGTGATACGTACGCACATCGCAGGGCTCAGTACTTCATTCTGAACGTGAATAAAGTATAGACACGTATTTCGACAACTAAGCTCCCATCCTCAGTAGAAACTGCGAAGAGGAAGAGTGTTTAACATGGGTACCTCTGGGTATGGTAAGATATGTTCTTCACCAGATCAACTTTGGAATTGCGTTCTGACGCAGTAATAAATTGCATAGCAAGTGTTTTAGTGTACAGGCAGAAATTAATCCTGCAACCGGTATTTTCGTGTAGAGGTCAAGTTAGTAATAAAAATTGATCCTTTCAACAGAGCAGTAATTTACTGCCTCGAAAATTTATAACCCACTAAGTGACATTAATGAGGAAGGCATCAACATATACTTATAGGATCTTAAACTTAAAAAAAAAGATTTCTTAATGATGTGTAGCTAGTCAACAAACTATACCAAAAATATAATTCCCAACTGGTATTCATGAAATTATACTATAGTTATTTACTCTGAAATTTTTTAAAAATATTTTCAGTGTTTTTGATACCGCAAAGATACGTTTTGGGTATCATGGGCTTCTTAGCATTGGTGAACGCTTACACTATGAGGACAGCATTATCAATCGCCATAACAGAAATGGTACCGCCAACACCACCAACAGAAAATCCAGATGCTTGCGACGTAGATGACGATTACGCGACAAATAGTTCCATAACACAAGCTGTGAGTTTATTGGAGCAGAAGGAGTAATTGGCATGCTAATTTCAGTTTATCATTTTCAGAGTTATGGTTACCTTTACGATTGGGATGAAGCGACGCAAGGTCTCATCCTCAGTTCCTTTTACTGGGGTTACATAGTTACACATATTCCTGGTGGAATTATGGCCGAAAAGTACGGTGGAAAATATTCGCTCGGATTTGGAATCCTTTCCACTGCCGTGTTTACGATGGTAACGCCGTTTTTCGTAAAATTCGGTTACGAATGGTTGATACTTTTACGGGTTCTCGTCGGATTTGGCGAGGTTAATAGTTTTGGGTATGAAATAATAATTTGCATGAATTAATTTTTGGATTTTAGGGTATGACCTTCCCAGCTCTAAATGCGTTGCTCGGGAAATGGGTGCCAGTGCATGAAAGAGGTAAAATTGGAACGTTGGCTTTTGCAGGCACTCAAATAGGTAATTATGGAAACATAAATTATATTTGCAAATGATGTAATATATATTGGTAATATTTAATAGAAGGAGCAGCTTTATTTGGCCTAAAAAACTTCAATGTGGACCATCTTTAGTCTTCCCTTATTAATTCATGGAAATAATTGCTACTGTTGTATCATTCTGCGTAAATCTGGAATAAAATCGGTTTTAATATTTTCAATAGCCGGAATGGTGTATGAAAAAATTGATGTAAAATAATAAAAGGAAAGAGAGTTATAACTATTATAGACTTATGTACAACAGTATTAAAAAAATACTTAAAAGAAATTAATTTCTATTATTTCTGAACAATTATGTGTTTGATATTACGAGGGATGCCTTTTATATTTCGGAAATAGGCGTTCCAGGTGCTGCCACCTGACAATTGACGTCTGTATCGTAAATTTCGGTCTTTTTGACAGTAAACTTATTCAGAACATTTTGACGTACAAGAGATATTTGTGTTAATTACAGTGGCTTAAAAAAATCATCTTGGGAAAAAAATGGAATTAACTCGTGAACATTTTCGTATCATAATTTTTTTACACCTTTCGACGTGGATCATCTCAACAACAGTGCATCGATGAACTTAATTCGGCATTTGGCGATGAAACACCATCAAAAACCAGTGTATACCGGTAGTACGACGAATACAATTGTGGTCGTGTTTCACTCACTGACGAATTTCATGAAGGCTGTCCAAAATCAGTTGTTGTTCCGAAAAACATCGATGCAAGATCGGCATGTGACGTATCGTGAGATTGAGGTATCCTTGTTTATTAGTGGGACCAGCATACATTCAATATTCCATCAATATTTGGCCGTCAAAAAATTTTTTTCGCGTTGGATTCCACTTAATTTGACAATCGGCCAAAAAAAGGCTCGTGTGGATTGGTCGAATGAAATGCTCCAAAAATACGATCACGGTACTTCAAAGTATGTCTATGACACCGTAACATGTGACGAATCATGGATTTATGCCTATGAGCTCGAAAGCAAACAGCAGTGGATTGTATGGGTCTTTCAAGATGAGCCAAATCCAACAACAGTTGTTTGCGCGCAAAGCACTTCTAAGAAAATGGTCGCCTGGTTCTTCGGAAAAAACGGACACGTGGTAACTGTACCATTGGTGCAACATAGGACGGTCAATTCTGAATGGTACAGAATCATTTGTTTGCCAGAAGTATTCGTAAAAATAAGGGAAACCAATCGCTGAAGACGGATCATTCTCCACCAGGACAATGCGAGCTCTCACACATCAGCTCAAACAAGAGAGTTTTTGACAACTGAAAAAGTTGATTTGATGGGTCATCCCGCCGTACAGCCCTGATTTGGCACTCAATGACTACCTTTTGTTTCCGCACATCAAACAAAAATTTCGTGGTCAACGTTTTTCGACGGCTGATGTTTTCAAAATGCATTTTCTGGAGGGACCTCAATTGGAGTGGGAAGAGTGCTTCGAAAACTGGTTCAAGCCCATGCAAAAGTGTATTGATCTTCATGGAAAATATTTTGAAAAACAATAAAGCCATATACTATGATTAATTTTAGTGTCTATTCCCGAAATATAAAAGGCATCACTCGTATTACCTATGAAATAGATTACCTCTTTGCTAGTACCTTAATGGCTAATTTATTTGTGGATGTTTGAATAGCAGGTAGGCTGATAATTCTTTACAAATCTCTGTAGTTGAGTATTGGTTCACCAACGACCGTTTAATAGCGATTAATCTTATTGTATTATATTATAACACAATCTCCAATTGTGTCGATTACAGCCAACGCATGGATGTGGTTTATATCGACTTCGTACTAAGTAACCTTGATTCAATTATTTTATCCACTTTCCTAATTAATTAATTTCCACTTTGTGGTCACGAATAGGCAAAAATATCTAGGGGTCGTTATTTTGACTTTTGGTGTTTCCCCCAATGTAGTAATTTTGACCGACTATTATTTTTAATATTTTTTAAAGATCTTCCAACTGCTATTGTTTGCTCACGATTTAATTTAATTTTTTTCAGTCCAAGTATAATATATTATAACGAATTAAATAAATAATCAAATAACTGGTGGAATAAATAATTAACTAAATAAACACGGAACACACATGTAAATAAAAAATTATTAATAAAAATGCAAAAATTCCTACTAGGCTAATAAACTCACTCATTAATCACTACAAAGATTAGCAAAAGTGTTTCAACCAGCTCAGAACAGTTTTGACACTTGATTTGGGGTAAAGCGAGGATATTGTGACTCTTTGTGAAATAAACATGCATCCTTATCTTTCTTATTCATCATCATCATCGTCATCTTCATGGGTTAGGCCGTGCGGCCTGTTCCATTCTAGCCTTCCACCTCGTCCTAGGTCTTCCCACGTCTCTTCTCCTTCTAGGTCTATACGCCATTGCTAGCTTCGGTAGCCGACTGTCCTGTAACCTCTCCAGACGTTCCGTCCACCTTGCTTTGTAATCCTGAATCTTGTCATTAATGGCAAAGATATTTAGCTCTTCTCTCACTCTTTCATTGCGAATATGATCGGTTCTGTTGTATCCCCTTATTGATCTCAAAAATTTCATCTCTTCAGTTTGGATTTTATTGATATCTTTATGTTTTAAAACCCAAGCTTCGCTGCCTATAATAGACTGGGTACCGCCATAGTTTTGTAAAATTTAACTTGCGTTTCGCTTCGTGTAATTTTACCTATCGATCTTCTAATTGTACCACGCATGCGTTGGTATGTGACCAGTTTGTTAGCTATATCCCTGTCCACATCGAACGAAACGTCGCAGTCCAAGCACTTGAAGCGGCTAACCTGTTCAATACAACCGTTGATTTTCGAACTTATAGGATATTTCCCCACAAAAGCCATAACTTTGGTTTTCTGAGATGAAATTTGCAGATGGTAATGTTTTGCAACGTTGTTAAGAGTGAAGAGGGTACGTTGAAGATCATCCTCCGTTTGTGCTGGAATTACTTGATCGTCAGCAAATAGTATTGCTGTTATTATTCATTTAAACAGAAATAGTCTATTAGAGCTTTTAAATCAAATAACTGTATTTCAAAATATTGTAGAATGTACACGGTCAAAAACGCTTCATTCAATAGTTTCTTTCTTATGTCTGTTTTTACCCAATTTTTCATCTACTTTAGGTAATAAATGTAAACTTTTTTTAGTTCACATATCATATTTTTCTGAAATTTAACTAAATTTGATGGTTCATTTAATAAAATCTTCCTTATTTTTAGGTACAATTGTAGCAAATGCAGCTGGTGGTATTTTAATAGAAGCAACCGAGGACTGGGCGTCAGTATTCTACGTCTTCGGTAGCGTGGGTGTGTTATGGTTCGTATTTTTCATGTTCCTATGCTACTCAGACCCAGAATCGCATCCGTTTATTACAGAGGATGAAAAGAATTATCTCAGAAAGAAAATCCGTATGCATAAACATAATTTATCCGATATGATTTCGAATTAATTCCTTTTATTTACAGCTACAATTAGTAAAGAGGAAGTAAAGATACCCTGGAAGCAAATATTAACTTCCACCCCTGTATGGGCGTTGATTATTGTCCAAATCGGTCACGATTGGGGTTTCTTCGCCATGGTGACTGATTTGCCCAAATACATGTCGGGTGTGCTCAAGTTCAAAGTGAAAGAGAACGGCTTATGGTCTTCCTTACCGTATCTCCTTATGTGGTTCGTTTCCATAGGTTCAGGCTGTTTATGCGATTACCTGATCAAAAATGGACATATGGGTGTTACAGTAGCTAGAAAATTCTTTACAGCGATAGGTATTTAGATTGTTTTTTTTTAATCCAATGATTTAATGTTATTTCCTTTCAATTTTAGCGTCAATTTTTCCCGGTATATTTATGTTAGGTGCGTCCTATTCAGGCTGTGATAAAACAATGGTGGTAATCATGTTCACCATTGGAATGGGATTTATGGGTCCGTTCTACTGCGGGATGAAAGTGAATACCTTGGATTTGTCCTCGAATTATGCCGGAATTTTAATGGCAGTTGTAAATGGTATTGGAGCTGTGAGTGGTGTAATTGCTCCTTATTTGATAGGAGCTCTAACAGAAGACGTAAGTTATCTTTATGGTATAACGGAGGTTTGGGAAAACTTTTTTGGTTCGCGATCTGCCCAAGTATTTTTTCGTTGGAGTATGGTCGACGAAATTTTTACGGTGCCAATAGTGGCAAGGTTATGTATGGGACCAATCTATGCAAGCAAATTTTTAACGATCAGAATCAAGTAGCTTCGACGTCAAATTTTTATCAAACACTATTTGGCCATATCTTCTAATAGTTCGGTGTCCAAAATAACACCAGCGCTAATAAAAATACAATTTATTTCATAAATTTGAAAAATTAATTGGAAAACCACTTTTACTATTGCAAATATATAAATCTGGTCCATTAAACAGCAAACTACTCTTGAGGACTATGTTATAACTTGAATTTTTAATTTGTATTCCATTCTGCGTGGCACTGAATCAAATAGGTATTGAGAGGTATTCCAGTCCAGCCATTTCCAATTACTGTACACAATTCTTTGATGTGTGTTGGGTTTGCATTACTCACAAGTTTCTTCAAACCAATCGTTTTCTACCACGCAATTCCACATCCTTTAAAGTAATGTAATTCCTCATCATCGTAGCATAACATCCTAACAAATTTTGCAGAAAATTCAGCAAAAGTGTTTCAACCGGATAGTTTTGACACTTGATTTGGGGTTATGTTGTGCATCGTAGCATAACATCCTTACAAATTTTGCAGAAAATTTACAGATTTGTTCCTTGTTTCGCAACATATTGCTTACGTCTCGCTGAGTGAACGTGTAATGAAGTTTGTGGCCCATTTTGGTCATTTAATTTATAAAAATATTGGAACCAACTACCCCGCTGTGTAATAATTTAACGGTTTGATACTACACCCTAAAATAGTTGCCTTAACTTTGTTGCTAGAACTAAGATTTCAAAATTATATTCTGCTATTATTTCGCCCACGCAAATAATATCGCCTTAAACATTAACATGAGCTGTGCGGCAATTGTTTCGAGAAAGCAGATTCAATATTATTTTCGACTGAACGTAGAATGGCATAAAGTTATTCCAATATTATCGTTGCTTTTGTTATCACAGTTATTTCACACAACCTCAGATATCGAAAATGTTTGTTATAATTTCAGTCATTTTAATATTTACACGAGTAGTGTGAAGTTTTTTTTCTTTTGCACTTTATAACAAGAAATATGTTGTGTCTGTTTTTTTTAAATTGATCTAATTGCTACAATATCCCATATTTTAAATAACGTATGTAAATGAAAATGATGCAGTCAGTCACCTCGCTTGACATCGATAAGTGCAATAGCCCAGTTCCAAAGTTTTACGCAGTCGCTCGTTGCGTTCTTACAATAATTTGATAGTGTTCAACACCTGCGTCAGTTAAACGACACCTGTAGATGCCGGGAATATCCTCCATGATTCAGTACTATTACTAAATCACAGGCATTTTGTAGATCGACGCGAATAAGGTCAGCGTCTAAATTCCACACCGTTCTTTCTTCTATTCATAGTTTTATGGTTTCCTAAAGCGCTTTTATAATTTTTCAAAATATTTTCCGTGATTTTTGTCATGCGACGAGACCAATTGGTGAAACGCTACTTCAACATGTGAACTAGGTATAGGGTTCTAGCAAATATTATGAAAGTGCTTACCTGATTGGTTCAAACAAATTCAAATAATTCCAAATTCAAATAAATTGCCGCTACTATCATAGAGTATAAAAAAAGTTTGCCGCAAAAAAGCAATATTACTTATAGACATATACAGGTCCTTTTTTTGTAACGTTACACATAGGTATTTCCTTAAGCGGCATAGTAAGCAATCAGTTTATGTTAACACATCGTCAGTGTTCTTTGTTTGAAATATTTCTTTAATAATTTATTTTTTATATTTATTCATACATCAATCACAAATTAAATACATTTTATTGAAAAGTAGAAAATTTATTTAAATTATGAACACATAAAACAAAGATGAAAAGGTGGCAATGATAACGTGGTACCGGAAGTATAATAATTTAAGGCAGATTAGGGACATGTTTTTAGTCGATTATCCTGTTTAGTTCATTTACCTTTGTTTTATTTGTCTTAATTAACAATTAGAATAAAACAATTTCTTCTTTCAAAGTTTGAAATTTTTCACTTTATTAAAAACATAAACAAATTCGAAAATATCGTAATATTTTAGCAGGTTCATAGTAGATAATACACTCAGAACTTTCGGGTTGTATCCTACTTTATTCATTGCAAAATATTAAATTTCCTTTCCATTAATCCATTAATTATTGATCCGGTACAAATCGTCATGCACAAAACCTGACTCGAATGCAGTACCCTCAAAAGATCAGCTGATTTGTATCCAAACGATTGTTTTCTTTGGGGTTATATGAAAAGTAAAGTTTTTAAAAACATGCAAATATGTAATTTCGACGAACTGAAAGCCCGTACGCGTACTGCAAATAATGGAATAAACCCAGAATTACCTTGGAAGACAAGTATAAAATACAAAATAGGATACGGTGGCTTAAAATAGTAAAAAATACAAAAAAAAAATATACCCTTACCACCTCGAGGTGGTAAGGGTATATATATATATATTTTTATTTTTGTATTTTTTATTGAAAGACAAGAACAGAAAACTTGTGAAATTAGACTTCACCTTTGTTATGTTGTTTTGTTTGTCTTAATTTATCGTTCGAATAAAATAATTTCTTCATTCCAAGTTGAAATTTGGCACTTTCTTCATTGCTCTGTTTTGGCAACACAAATAATATTTCCGTACCAAATTCCACTATACTTTGGTAATAAATTTTAACAGTTTCGTAGTAAATTTAAAATTTTCATGGTGTGCTGGAAATTTTTCCTTAGAACAAGTAAATTATAGTAAATCCTTCCGACTTCTTCTACCATCTTCGTGACTAGTCTCCACCTCTCCCGGTGCTTGGCTCTTTTCCTCCCATCTCTCACTCCTATCTCCTCCACGTCTTCCCTAAACCATTGCAACCATTTTTTCCTTGGACGACTTCTTCTCCGTTTGCCTTCTTCTCCATATCGTACCCTTTTCACTATTCTTTGTTCCGGCATCCGGATTATATGTCCTAACCATCCAGCTCTCTGTGCTCGGATTTTACGTGTAATTTTTGACATCTCTCTTAATACCTTTCTCTCCCATATTTTCTGTCCTCTAATTTGTCCATATTTCACTTGCATATAGCAATTCGAAAATCATACATACAGAGTTTCAAGATTCTAGTTTCCTGTTATTTTGAATTGTTTGTTTTATGTTAATGGAAACAATGAGAACTGATATTTTATACTACTACTATAATAGATCTGTTCCAACACCCAGCTTGCTGACGGTTCGTGATGACACGAACCAATCAGACAATAGATTGGAGTCGATGACAACTGAAATATGTTTTCTGATTCGTTCACGTGATCTGGAACCGTCAGCAAACAGCGTGTTGGAACACAGCTAATATTGCATACTATTAAATCTTAAAACATCTTGTTATCGGTTATGAAATTTTTGTTTTATAGGATGCCTACTTTAGATTATTATTAGAAACTGATTAGTGATTGAAAAACGCACAATCATAATTAAACAAAAGGATTCCTTTTCTTTGTAGCAAACAGTTGTTCAGTGGCGTACAGTATTCTGGATAACAATGGGTATGTTCACCGTAAGCACCGTCATTTACGTAATGTTTGCTAGTGGAGAAGAACAGTGGTGGAACGATCCCGATCATCCGAATTTCGGAGTAAACGTCGAGAAAGCTGTTCAGTCCGACAAACAGAAAAAGGAAATCGAAAGCAATAGTATATCTGAGAAAATCGAAACGGAAAAGTGCTAGTGGTCTGTTTAGGTTAAAAGTTATTGTGATGTAATTTATGTGTAAATATGTATTTCCTATCTATGTACCTACGTAAGTATGAATCTGTGTGGATGTGAAAGTATTATTAGTTAGTTTGTAAGTATATTCTTTGTAAAAAAAGATCGAATAAAAAATACTCTTCTAATTTAAATTTTAGTTTTGGTATTGTCTATCAGAAAGTTTTATTTTAGCGGCGTGGCGCCATCTAAAGTTCAGTATCTAAGATGTGTAAAAATTGTGATATGTTAATTATTAAGTTTGTTCGTTTTGGCCAAAGCGTTATGCAGCTAAGCACATGCGTAAGCGGAGTAATGATTTCCTTGTCGATGAGATCTGTTTTCGAACATAAAATAGCTACTGCGCTTGTGCAGACGTTTAGCTGCATAACGCGTTTGCCAACTCGAACAGAACTACTAGATACTACTCTTGGTTAATGTAAATAGGTTTGTTCCATTCGGCCAAACCGCTATGCAGCGAAACGCATGCCCACGCGCAGTAATTATTACGCTAAGTGGGTATTCTATTTAGATTCTATAATTGGCAACTTGCCGTGACTGTAACGCAACGTCATGAAGGTTCACCGTTAACCATTTACCTTTATCGTTACCATTCACCTTTAAACAGCAAGAATGGGAAAGAAAAATAATCTATTTGTCTTTGTATAATCACATATTAACGAAATATCTACAAAAAAATTGTTATTAAATTGTCTTTTATGAGAACTGTTTTTACTTTTCCCAAGTTATTGCGGGCGTAAGCTGCTCCAGTAATAATATCTTCCAAACTCCGTATTGAGAAAGGGATTTTAAAATGTTCCTCAATCGAATTCATATTGAATTTGTGTACTTAATACATACAATACAGTACCGTTGACTAAAACGATACAGGCTCATCGCGCGTAGAGGCACAACTAAGCGGTGCAAAGATGGTGTCAGCCCCGTTCGCCGTATACCAATCGGACGTTCGGATGTCCTCGGCACGTCGTTCGGCAATTCAAAGGAAATTAAGGAGTTTTCTCCGGGAAGAAATTGTTTTAATTTTTTATTGCATTTATTTGCGTTGAATTAAAAAAAAATTAATGCAATTTTAATTATCGAAATTTTGTTTTGTTTATGTATATAAAAGTAATTTCAGAAATTACCATTTATTTTTGATTATTGCTTTTGTTCTTTTACACTAGCTATCACTACTAATACTTACAGAGAATGACAGGTATTATTCATGAAAAAAAAAAAAAAATTCCCTTACCACCTCGATGAGTGAAGAACTCCTGGATGCGTATTTCGGCAACTAAGTTGCCATCCTCAGCAGAAACTACGAAGGAAGAAAATGTTAGTCGTCGCACTCTGGAAGATTTGCACCACACAGAACACCACTGGTGTTCTCCCAGAGTGCGACGTCTAACATTATCTTCCTTCATAGTTTCTGCTGAGGATAGCAACTTAGTTGCCGAAATACGTATCCAGGAGTTCTTCACTCATCGAGGTGGTCAGGGAATCTTTTTATTTTTTAAATTTTTTTTTACTATTTTAAGCCACCGTATCCTACTTTTTGTATTTTATATTATTCATGAAATTTATTTCGCGGTATAAACGTAATCGTTAATTTTTAATTAACTTAAGTAATTATTAAGCCTGCCGAAAAGTTGGTCCAAACACTCCAAAATTAAAACTAAGTAAAATTATTCTAAATAGGTTATGGTCCTTCATTCTCTATATACGTAAAGAAAGTTTAAACAAAACTTTTGTATATTTAATATTTCAAATTCATTTCAAGGTTAATATGTATTGTACATTTTAATGTTTATATGTGACGTATGTATACCGGTTTTAGGGATTTTTTTCTCTACCGTTTGCCCATTCTTAAACTCGACAGAAATGGATGGAGCAATAGATTTATTTTTATATTCTTTGGATTATTATCACCAATTTTCTTTAGTTCTTTTCAGAGCTAATTGAAATATTCTCCTTATAAAAATCGCAAGTTATGTCCCTATCGTACATCGAATATAGAAGTGGGGTTAAGTTTACAATATTAAATTTTATTAGCCATGGCGCTGTGTATTGCCAATTATCGACGTGACATCACGAGCAATCTTTAAAATACACTCCATATAATTTTCATATGTACACTAAATTATGCTCTCTATGGTAACATACGTACTGACAACTAACAATAGTCTAATGCATAAAAATCTAGGTTATCACTGGAGTACAAGCATACATACCTATTACTAGTTTTAAGTATCTGATAAGTAGATACAGTAGTTAATGGCAAAACATGTTGGTGCTCTAATACAATATCTGACCAGCGGAAACTGTTTTGGTTTCCGCTAATAAGACAGATTTTGATAATATCTATTATTGTATTATTTGGATATGTAAAGTTACTGGAGAGTCGCGAGATGGTGTTTTAACGTTCAGATGGGTTGATCCACAATTCAATTTTCATCCTTCGGATTTATATCAATCCGAAGGGTATTTTTGAAATATTTCAAGATAATAAAATATTCACTGATCTCCTATGCGACGGTATAGACCTTGTACTACATGTTCAAAAAGGTTGTTTTCTTTCTTTTTTATTTTTATTGATTTTAAAATGGCGGATCAAGATGTCAGAGCGATGAAGTACCATCTCTAGACTTTATAACAAGCCTGTATGCTATCACAACTTGGACACAATAACCAAGATTACACTGGTCGACAAAATTTTTGATTTATTTGTCCCACGAGGTAAAGTGGGTGAACTTGGTAGCACTTTTTACACTTATTTCATATGTATTTTAAGAATTTTTGTATCAGGCAGGGTTGCAGAGTGACAAAACAATGAAATTTTGTGAAAGTATATATTATAATATGTGTATAAATCATGAACAAATGACGTACATAGCAATATTTGGAAAATATGATATATGATTTTCATCTGTCTTTGCATCAGAAACATCTCTCTTCATCGTCCAGCAATAGTCTGCCAACATAACAGGGCTTCATTGGCCTTGGTATCTTTATCGTCGCTTAGGGTCATGTTTTGTGGAGATTTAGGCGCAGGTAATTCCGGACTGTGAGGTACTGGTCTCAGTGCAGATGGAATATTAGGATATTTTACAGTATGTTTGGATTTAGAAGTCATACCATTTATATTTGTAAGATAAAAATAGCAATGGGTAATATGATCTGATGGTTCCCTCCAAATCATAGAAATAGCAAAAGGCATATGTCGTTTACCTTTTGCCCGCGCTGTAAGAAGTCTGACACACGTAACACGGCAAATATGTGCAGCCCAGCTTTTGTATTCATCGCCTACTTTACGCTTGAAATACTGCTCATAGCACATTTTTATGTGAGGTGTGAAATACCATTTTTCAATATTTAAATGTCAATTCGCCGCAAATGTAGCAAAAAGAGTTCGAGTTACACATTTCCTTGGCATTTTTACAGGTGATCAAATGTTCGCGGTTTCACTACAATAGCTTGAATACAACACTCTTTAAAACGTTAACAACGTCAGCGTATATGTTCATTCACCGAGCTGTATTAGCCGACAACTGACATAACAAGAGATGCTAACTAGGAATGGGAAATGCAGGTTTTAACACGTCAAGACATACTCAAACATTGCATGCTGCTTGTACAGTTCCGAGCTCTAGCCGACAACTGAAATAACGTCAAGACATGTTCTCTTATACTACATATCTGTGCATGCATATGTTAGGTGGATAAGCGAATATCCTGGAACATAAAAACTAAGGGTGACGGAGAAATTCTGAAAACATAATTGATTTCAGCATGCGAAAGTATATGGGAATCAGGCATTTTTGTGCTTGGGACAAAACCTTGTTAACCAGTGTTATTATCAGAATCAGTTATACAGTTGTAACCTCCAATATTTGGAAGAGAAAATGATACCCCCAGTACAATAAAATTTCTAACCAAATTAAGTTGTTTTATCTTGGCGTTTTATATATCCTCCTCGACTTGCCTGTATTTTATGTTACGGTGATGAAATGTTCAGTGATTTTTTATCTCTGATACAATAAACAGTACTTCTCAAGTAATATATTTATAATATCAAGTTTTATTTTAATTTTAATTGGTCATCAATGGTGAGTATGTAATCAAATGAAATTTTAATAGACAAAGTGCGTAGGATATTGCGACAACAGGTATTTCTACGCTCAGGCGCATATACAATATGTTTATATATTTTCTGAAATTTTGTACAAATATTCGGAACGCTATATTTGTATAAAAACAACCGCATGCGTTACTCAACTGAGAAAACGTTGTTCATTATCAATCAATACTATTAACAATCATAAATATCGTTATGTTAAAACATTTGCACGTGTGATGGGATAACTCTTGACACTAATGTGCTGTTCCACAGAACAATTATCGATTTTAAATTGTCCAGAAATAGGGCTTGTAAATTTGAGATGATCGATGATACGTATCTGGAGATAAAAGATAATCAATTTGGAATTTGACATTGTGAGTAACGCTAACATAATGGTGCATGTTTATCAGATAGAAAATGAAGAAGATCGATCAAGTTTTTATTTAATGGGGTTGAAATGGAAATGATTATAAGCCGCGTTTTCCTAAATAATGGAAAGAAAAGTATAAAAACTAATTTTTGTTTGATTGTTAAAGGTACTTTTGCAATTTTTGCTATACGGTGCATATAACATCTCTGAATTTATGACCAAGAATTGATCACAATAAACCTGCCCTTTTATAGACTGCTAATAATGTTTCCTTTATTTGTTTGTATTGGTTCTTAAATTAGGAGGAATATTTTTTGGTAGCAAAAACTTTGAGAGACGTATTTAAGATAAAAAAGGCACTGTTTACTTCGTTTTTTATTGTTGGTTATATAAAATAATGTGTACAAGTGCTGTATGTTCAGAATGTTTAGAATATTTTTTTTTTCTGTGGAAAATGGAGATTATGTTCAATAAATTATGAGTAAAATACAGATCATTTTGAGAAGGTAGGTTACTATGACTTCTTTTATTAAAACCCTGAGTTGTAATTAATTAACCAACATAAATTCTTTTAAATGTTTATTGTGATATATGCCTAATTATGTGTGCTATTTTATAGTTTTGTAAACTCATACTCTGTATCTGCACAAATAAAAACATTATCTTGCCAAATTATTGTTTGTACATTTTTTAATTACTAATGTAGCATATTTAAAATTTTTGCCATTCAAATCATAAATTCCTGTGGGTTTTCATTATTTTTTTCAATAAAACTTATTTATTTACTTAACTAATCTTATTTTATAATTAAAAAGGCTATTAACATAACAAGTATATTGACTTCAAAGGCCGTTCATTGGACAAAACATCACGCACATCTGAGTACATTTAAATGTATCCATACAGACTTGGATGTTTATCTTCCCGAGGCCTCGATCGAGACAGCATCACGTCACTCCAATGTATCGAGGCCTCGTAAGCTAGCGTGGCGTTAAACCCTAGTACAAACATTATCGACTCTGCATTAGATGCGACAATGAGAACTACGTCCATATCTAAATTTATTCTGGTTCATCCTCCGAAACAGATTTATGCTAAAAATGTGTGGAGGCGAGACACTGTTATAGCATCGATACTCGACGTTGCTCGAGCAGGCGGTGACTTTTGGAATGTTTTGGGAGTCGAAGAAAATGTAACGTAATTATTGTAACAAAATTATCACAACCTTATATTCGTAACCAATTCACAATATATAAAGAATTATTGATAACACTGGTTTGTCCCAAGCACAAAAATGCCTGATTCCCATATACTTTTGCATGCTGAAATCAATTATGTTTTCAGAATTTCCCCATCACCCTTAGTTTTTATGTTCCAAGATATTCGCTTATCTGCCTAAAATATACATGCATAGATATATAGTATAAGAGAACATGTCTTGACGTGTTAAAACCTGCATTTCTCATTCCTAGATAGCATTTCAGTTGTCGGCTAGAGCTCGGTGAATGAACATATACGCTGACGTTGTCAACGTTTTAAAGAGTGTTGCGTTCCATATTGTAGTGAAACCGCGAACATTTGACCACCTACAAAAATGCCAAGGAAATGTGTAAACTACCCGAACTCTTTTTGCTACATTTGCGGCGAATTGTCATTTAAATATCAAAAACGGTCTTTCACAACTCTCCTTAAAAAGTGCTACGAGTAGTATTTCAAGCGAAAAGTAGGTTATGAAGACAAAAACTGGGCTCCCCATATTTGCTGCGTTACGTGAGGCAGACTTCTTACAGCGTGCGCAAAAGGTAAACGACATATGCCGTTTGCTATTCCTATGATTTGGAGGGAACCATCAGATCATATTACCGATTGCTATTTTTGTCTAAAAAATATAGGTGGTATGACTTCTAAATCCAAACCCAACTAGCACAATAGGTATCTGGGAACGTAATTACGACTATTAAAATGACTTTGAAGTATCTCGCGACATAAC
>JARFOC010001205.1:489004-501483 GCA_031763485.1 Osmoderma eremita | reverse complement strand
GTTGGATCTCGGGGAAAGAACGTTTTCTCACGGAGGTGGCGCCAACCCTTTTAACCCCGCCGTCTTCACTGAGCTGGCCGGAGCAACTCCGAGTAGGGTGAATATCATTGGGGGGGTGTTATTGTACCTTTCGGTTTGTGGCGTCATTGGTTCTAACGGCTTGTGTGGTCGTTAGAAGCACACAAGGCAACATCAAAATACATATAACACCAATAAGTTATTTTATTCAATATTATTATGATTATTATAATATTGCATTTATTTACACAAAAACATATACAGAATTACAGATTATAAATTTACAAATATTAACACAAGTAGGTGTGCAACAAATTAAAAATCAGTTCTACAATAAATTTGTCAAATAAGTAGTATGGGAAGACCATGAATATGATGATGTTGATGAGGTTGATGTTAAGTTATTAATAAATTCTTTGATTTCATCATGCATCTCGTTCAATTACCACATTTCTTCATCAACTAAAATTGACCATTGTGGAAATTTATCATTTCTGGTTTCCCATTTGCCTAAATTTTGTGATGCATAGACGAAATCAACAAGACACAGTTGTTCTTTCTTGGTACAAAGGAAATCGGTATCGTGGGTAAATCCAAATTTACGGGAGTTTATTGGTAGCTGTTTTGTTTTTAAAAACGCCGATGGAATTTCGCGCTTATTTTTACGAACTGTCCCAACATATATCAGACCAACCCGTTTCAATTCATTCAATAGCTCTCTTCAATAGCAGAAAACCAGTTATCTCCTGTTACATTTTGATTTGTGTTCACGATTGGAGAAACTAATTCTAGTACAATGCGTGTCGGAACCGAAAGTTTGGTTGGATTGGGTTGAGTGGTCTTTCCTGTATAAACAAATGAATTTATTAGACAATTCATTTTTGAATCACATAAGCACACAATCTTGATGCCACTGGCTGCAACTGAAATTGTTCGTGCAGTTTGTATTGAAAATTTCATAAATTTTTGAATTTGCAGAGAGCTTATCACCATTGTCAACCCTGTTCCTTCTAGTTGTTTGATCGGCAAATCTTAGCGTAGCCAAAAGAAACAAAAACCGATGTTCAGACATAACACCTCTAAAAATATCTCTTCCCGTACCATCCGTTGCAAAAAGACTTCCAGTATCTTTGAACACACCTGCCAAAATTAGAAGTCCGAGAAATGCTTTCCATTCAATCATGTCTACATGTCCCATGTATGGTCTAATATTTCATTTAGGATTTCCTGGGCCACTTATATCGATTTCGTTCAAAAAAGTAACTTGTACCTGTACTGACATTCACACGATACGATAGGCAACCAACCTAACGATAAAAATAACGTTACTCCATCCAAAACGCAAAGTGTAAGTTTGACTTTTCCAAAAGGTTGTAGGTAGGCGAAACAATATTAAATGCAATAGGAAACTAGAACCTTTAAAAATTCTTCCCCAGAGCTACTATAAACATTTAAGATCGTCCATCTGTCCCTCCGACGACATCACATACAAAGGCTAGAGTCAATAAGATTTATTGGCTCCTACCCGACCTATTTGTCTTATTCACCCGATTCACGGCCGACGGACGGACGTGTACTACTATCGAAGTACCTGCTGCGGTCGTACTGAAGGTAATAAACGGGCATCACCAGCGAAGGTAATAAACGGGCACTGGACGGCGCCCTCTTTATACCACATTACCGCCTGCCCAATCGATGTATGATAGGTTCGTTCCAAGACGTGATTCGCGACGGTCATTTACAAACGGAAAACGGAATTAACTAACGAAAACTGCAAGATGATCTGATATTAATTACAACGTTGCGCACATAAGATTTAACAGCGGAAAATAATATGCATTGTCAAACACACAAAGGAGATTTCGATCTTAAAATATATATGCATTCAACAGAAAATCATCATTATAAATACCACAATTTCCCTAACGTAAGAGAGTTCTAAGCTCACCTTCTCACTAGATTAATTAAGAAAATGCATTCTATTTACCTTGTCTAATGACACAGATATTGTGTGCTTATGACTAATAGCGACTACCAATTTAGGCGCATGTCAATCCAAACAGTTTCTGTTTCGTACCATGAACTGAAATGATCATTCGGTAGCCGCTCCATGTACCGTCCAAAGTAAAATTGAAGCGCCACTTTCACCATTCAACGTACGGTTCATAAAGCTGTTGAAAGACTTACGTACTATTACGCGTGCGTGCGACCGTACAATATACGCGTTTGACCTATTGGAACGAAACTGATATTCGCACCTTCCGATTCCTATATCGGATTCGTCGACAATATTTTGTATCGCACGCCAGACACCGACGCCACCTAGATACCTGCTCCAATAGATTCGGAGTGCGTCCCGGAGTTGTCGGAGAGATATTAGTCGGTGCGAGTTGTGTACGGGGTGGTATCGGACAAATAAAATTCGCTTGTAAATTCTGACGTGCCAAAGGAGAGGTAGATAGAGGTAGGTTTGTGTTGCACGCTCTTTGAGGATGGTGATACGTAAATAGTTTTATTTACCAATTATTTTTTTATTTCACATTTAATAATACGAAATGAACAAAGCTAATTTTACATTTTCTAGAGTAAATACTTGATAGAGAGTTTTTATAGCGAATAATTATCGCTTCGTAATTTAAGCACAGACATAAGACTATTTAACGCCCTAATTTTTCTTGTACAATAACTGGACGCTAGAAAAGCCTTATGTTTTTTTAACAAAATAAAATTACAAAATGTACAAACATAGCATTTAAAAAATAATAATTTACTACATAAAATGACAAAATTTGATTTGTATCCCTTTCTAATTGCAGAATTGACGTATACAGCTTTTCCCATATGTTGTGCTCACAATTGAAAACTCGTAAACGGTAGGATGTGGACGTGGATTAAAGTTTGGGGAGGGTGGCAGATCCAGACGCACTTGGGCCTCCCTTTACTGGGCCCTTTGTGATACCCCCGTCGCTCTTCCACCAGCACCTACTCGAGCCACCGTGGGGTCGAGTTCGTCCTTGGCTTGGGCCAAAGACGAACTCGAGTAGTGTGGCGAAATCGCCCACGCTGGGCCAACAATCCCCCAGAAAACGAACCCCTAATTTGGGCGAGCGCTGAACAGTGGCCCGAAATGTGTTCCGGCTTCTCGTCTTCAATGTAACATACACAGTGGAGAGGGCTATTAACTAGTCCCATGCGGTGAATGTGCTTATTCGGTTTGCAGTGGCCAGTCAATAGCACTACAACTTGGCGAAGATTGCTGCGACAAAGAAGCAGGTAATATTTTTTCCGTCCTGGACGATACCCTCGGAATGGCTTTACGTGCCTGGTAGCAAGTAATTCCAGACTCCCATCTGTTTTCATGCAGAATGTCAGTGCGTTGTTTTGTTTGGTCGCTGAGTGTCGCCGCCGTGAGAGGTAGGGCAGGTTCCGGTCCCATAAAGGGAGAGCGCGATCCCCGGCCCGCCCACCCATCGGCAATCTCGTTGTATGGGTTTCCTTTGTATCCTTTCAACCATACGAGTAATACGAAGCCATGGGCAGCGATCGCCCCCAAAGTGTTGTAGGATTACATCACCAGACCCGCATCGATCCTATAATTGTTGAGGGCCTTTAGGGCAGCTTGTCCGTCGCTGTAAAGAGCAATGTGCTCTCCGCAAATGCCCCTTACGTAAATCTCACTCGCACACTATAGGATTGTCATAACCTCAGCCTGAGAGACCAAGGTTGGTCCTCCCAAAGCAAGTTTAGCCTTGCTTTGGGAGGACCGGAGAGGAAATTCAAGCTGCAGTCTCTGTTGTGGTTTTCGATCCATCCGTAAAAATGGAACTCGTTAGTGGTAATACGACGTGGGGCTCAGTGTGGACACAGTATCGTTTGCATAAGGCAAACAACGGTGGCACGCAGGCCTTCCCAGCATCAAGGGTGGGGGAGAGGCATCTTTGTGACGCCCTATCGAACATTGCTAACGTGGCAACGCGTCCCCTCCATCGCGTCCAGAAGACCGCCAGCTCATAGCCATATAACCGTCTTAAGCACCATCACGTCCACAAAGAGACCTATAGGTGGGACAAATAGGAGAGTTTCAATTGAAGCCGTTGGGGTGGTTGGCAATGCGCCCGTTACGCTGAGACAAGCGACGCGTTGGACATGTGTTAGCTGGTTTCTGACCACTATTCGCCCCACTCGTAGACCAGATTAGCATCTTCCTGGTTATGGCAGTGTACATTCACAACGTGATCCCTAGTATCCAAATTTTCCCAATGATGCGGCGACACCTCCAAAAGGCTACCCATGCTTTCTCGCTATTTGCTTTGACATGCCGGCCCCAGTTCAGCTTTTTGTCAAACAAAACTCCCCGATATTTAACTTCTGCAGAAAAACTAAGGGCCTTGTCTAGAAATTTTGATGGGCGGAGGTATTCTACTTTTCTTTTGTTGCTGAAAAGTACCATCTCCCGTTTTATCTGGGTTTGCAGATAGGTCATGTTCTCTACACCAATTTTCAATTGATTTCAGAGTAGTCTGCATAAGGTTACAGAGCACACCCTCAAATCTACCATCTATGAGGACAATAAACGGTAGGAGATGAATACATGTTTAAATAGGACAAAATGTGCGTGACGCCAAATTTTACAGAGAGTCAAAAAAGAACTTGGGAAAAATTGAACGATAAGTGCGTTATAGGGAAAAAACGAAAATCAAAAATATAAATTTTGTCACCTAGCTCATTTCATCTAAAGGATACCGAAATAATATTTTGAGATTATAATGTAGAATTCTTTACAGTTTACAGTTACAGTTTTTAGTTCTAATGGATCTCATCGTCAAGAATTGTGACGAAAATTATATATTTTACAATCTAGCCAACATCTGCGGCACAATAGACAAAAACCAATATGGACATCAATATTTTATACAAACTTCCCTACTTTCAATACAAATCATAGGTGATTTTACCTGGGGTACAAAGAGCATAAATTTCTGATTTCAATCATTGATCAGTGAACGTGAGTGGTTTATACAAAAAGCATAAAAGATATTGACTCCCTTCTTCCCAAGTTTTCTAGATACTCGTAAATATGCACGCATTCATGCGAGACCTTTTCGTTTGTTCCTCCAGGTCAACGATGTTTTCGCTTTGCTGTATTTGCCTCATTACGGACCCCGTTGACTAGTGACACAAAAAAAGAACTTCTACACACAAACAAATACACGCTCAATCCACAGTCGCTATTACATACGGAAACTGCTGCTTTATTTATAATTTACCTACGGAGAACAAGCTGGTAAAACGGAACAGAAGAATGTATACACACACAGCGAATTAACCCGGCGAAATTGTCATTTGAAATAAACACAGTTTTTAAATTCCTTTTTTTTTCGGGACATTTTTTATCTGTTGCCAACGTACCGTAAGAGGTGCAACGGAGCGTGAAAGTCAACAACAGGAAAAAAGAGGTAAAGAATTCATCGTTCACCGTTTATCGGGGAAATTGTCCAATTTCTGGTTTGATAAGCGGGGGATATATGGGAAATTCCTCGCATGCAGCGCATATGCGGGTGAATCACGTGAAAAAAATACACGATTTACTAGGTTTACTTTGATCCGTCAACTGTACAGTGTACTTATTCGTTTCATATTGTCTAGAGTCGTATGCTAGAACAGTTGGTGCTTGTACATGAGCGATACTATATGCTGTTGGTATTTCATGTTAAACGTAGCGATGTATAATTGTAGGGTAACCGTATTAATCTGAAAACATATTGAAATATGCACTTATGTGAGCTGTATCTTGTTAAAATAGCTGAATTGTTATATGTCAGTTATGAAAATATATTTGTTAACTATATCATTCATTTAATACTTTTATTAAACATATAACCATAAATGCCTTATAACACATCATATTAAATATACAGCATGTAAACGATGCATTATGAATATATATCGAAGAATGAATCTAGTGGGAACTATAGCCAGCGCAATCAAAACACAGCTTTATTGTTTGGCTCGAGCTTTCGGTTTTATTTTAAATCTTTTTCAAGAGTAACAAACTAAAAAGACATGTGATTGATGGTGGAACAATAGATACTGAACATCAATTACTTACATGTTGTGTATAAGATTATTTCTGACATCATGATAGGCGTAATACTCACAATAACATGTTAAAATTAGTTGAAATAGAAGAACATCGACACACTATGTAAACAAACAAATTAAAAGCGACATTTCTCCAGAATTCTGATCATTTGCCGGGATAAAAGCCGTCGCAATGACAGTCAGACAGAAATCGCCATACTTATACGTCACAACGCGGGGATCACAAGCAGTAACGTATCCGCGCCAACTTCAAAAAGATAAACACACTAACATCTTGAGGAGATGTGCTGGTGGTAAATTCAAACAGGCAATATACAGAGTGGATCTTAATACTCTAACAAACCGGGAATTTAAAGTAATATTATATAAATGGTAACGACCTCATCTAGTATAATGTACAGCTGATTCGACGATTTGGCAACCGTGTATTGAATTTTCATAAGCTCTGTACTGCATTCGGAGGTTGAGACAATCTGTAGTAGCAATAGTTGTGGTGCACAAAAAGGTATCTAGCTTTTAATATCAAAAATTTTACAAAAAAGGCATCACTAAGTTTCTGTCGCAATCAAGTAATGCTTGTCTTTAAGTCTGGAAATAAAAACTGCCGAAAGGTAAATATAACACACAATTAAATTACAACAAACAAATCGCTGAATACAATGGTTTTCAGAAGGATGTGATAAAGAATCTAGTCAAGAAACAAAAATTCTTCGTTAAAGCTGTTCAACTCTGATACCTTAAAATTATTAAGGCGGTCAATTTGTTAAGCTACCATTTGATAAATCGCCTAGAAGTCTAAAATTTTGATGAATTCATTTCGCCGATATATTGTTTTCCACAGATGTTTTTTTTAGACAACTCTTGCTTCATAATGAAGAAGTACTACATACACAAACAACAGCATAGTCCATATGTTAAATGTTCTAGTCAATATTAACATATCTTGTACCATACTGCTATTTCAATTTTGCAATACATCGTGTAGTAACTTCGATTACCTACAAAAATGTACGAAAGACAGAGAAAAAAGCAGATCCAATTCAGATGTAACAATGACATCGCACGATGGGTGTTATTTTGTTCGGGCGGGAGGTGAGTTCGTGATGCTCTGGTAGGCACCTGGCTCAGTAGGGCAGCTGCTCGGTATGTATACATATACTACGTATTCCTTCTGAAATGTTTTTCATAAAAGTAATCGTGCTTTATCTCTTTGTTTATCTAACATCTCAAAACCACTCTCCGACCGCAATGTGTCGGTAACAAGACCGTCAAGTTTTCTTTCTTCCTTTCTCTCACCGTAGCGCTCGGAACCGATTGCCCAGCATAACATTTCATTATGTCATGTACCATCGCTATCTGAGAGAGAAAGAGGTAACGAGATTATTAAATTTATTGTACGTGATTGGTTTAATTTTGTTATGGCGATTTGCTGAAAGATTTACCCCAATAATAATTTTCAAACATTTAAGTGATCAGTTTTGATAGCTGAGAGTGGATTTATAAGTATGAATAAGGACGGGCTCAAAAGATATTTATTAAAACTATAAAAGAATACCACTTTTGGATGGGCAGCATATAGATAATACACTAGTATGAAGAAATACTTGTTTCGCAAAATAAATACCGCGCCTCTGGTGTAAATTACTAGTATACAGAACCGAAAACATACTTTATTATTAAATCTGTCTTTGAATGAACATTTTCCAACGTTAGAAGCTTCCCTTTGTTTCATTTATTCTTACTCTGTGGAACATCTCGATAATTGAGTGTTGACTTATGCAGGTAATACAATACCGATGGACAAACACTGCAAAGTAGTAATGAGAAATATAAAATATAAGAGCCGCAAAAAGACTGGTAAATAGATCAGAAGTTGGTATCAACAATGAGCATCTGGGGTGATGCATAATTACCTATTATATACCTATTATAATTATAAAAGATTTTATAATTTTACAACCATTAAAAACTACATATGTATGCATCATCACTATCCGTAGGCAGCTACGGTTAACAATTCAAGCCAACTTTGAATAATATTCAGTTAAAGAGTAGAATCAATTCTCTATGAGAAGATTGCTTAATTCAAGCTTTAAGGATTTTAGGCATAGGTCTTTAATAGAAGGCGCTGCCTTATTATATAATTTGATGCCAGTGTATATGGGTTTATTTTCAAAAAGACTTAATCTATGAGCCGGAATAGCGAACTTATCCGCACTAGTGATAATCTTTGTTGCGTGGAATAGTCAAATTATAATAATGTAAGTCTAATATAAATAGGCATAGAGGTGGCAATATATCCAGTTCTTTAAACAGCAGTCTACAAGGGTGTTGTGTAGGGAGACCCATTCTGGTTCGCACAGCTTTCTTTTGAAGACGAAATGCCCTTAAACTAAGAGACGCAGCTCTCCAAAATACAACACCATACCTGAGGCAAGGCTCGAAGCAAGCATAATAATATTTTTTTGGTATTTCGATGATAATAACCTCGGACAATCTGTGCAAGACAAAACATGCTTGTGAAAGTTTCTTGCATAGCTCACTAATATGTAATTTCCTCCCAAGATGCGCTTCAATTTGCAACCCGAGGAAATTTATAGATTGAACCGGTTCAATAGATTTACCATTAATTCTTAACAATTGACTAGTGTCACTATCTGATGAATTTGACGTAAAGTTAGTAAACACTGTTTTCTGAGCGTACAGAAAACAAGAAAGAATTACTGGAAAAGCAGCTTGCAAATTGATCAATGTTGTTTTGCATGCTTCTTTGAAGTTCAGCAGCATTTGAGTTAAAAATAAAAAAATACCCTTACTACCTCGATGAGTGAAGAACTCCTGGATACGTATTTCGGCAACTAAGTTGCCGTCCTCAGCAGAATCTACGAAGGAAGATAATGTTAGACGTAGCACTCTGGGAGATTTGCATCACACAGAACACCACTAGGAGTTTAATCATCGAGGTGGTAAGGGTATTTTTATTTTTACTATTCTAAGCCACCGTATCCTATTTTGTATTTTATAGCATTTGAGTTATTTTGCACAAAATAGTTGTCGGTGTACATAACGAAGCTACCCGCGTTATTTACACTAGGATTCTCGCTTATAAAAAGAAGGAATAATAAAGGTCCCAATATCGAGCCCTGGAACACAGAAAATATCGGCAGCTCTTGTGAATTCCGACCCTTTGTCACCAGTACTTGCCAAGTACGACGTCAACCAACGATGTATCCAAAGCAATGTAGCTTATTTAACAATGGTTAGTGGTCGACAAAGTCTTTTGACTTTGTCGACAAATAACCATTGTTGCATTAGAGAGGTCCATAAATAGACAACAACATTTTCCCTGTTATTTAAATGGCTGTAAATATCTAGCAGAGCGACCGTCAGTGCTGAATGAGTTGACTTCCCTTTCATAAATCCTTGTTGGGCTGGAGTTAACACCTTATTTTTATTCAAAATGCAAGTATATTACCGAACACAATTTTTTCAAGAACTTGAACACACATGACAATATGGAAATGGGTCTGTAATTGTTAATACTGTTGTAATCGCCCTTAATAAAAACCGAAACCACTTTTTTTTCTGCCTTAAATATAACACTCCATCATTAAGGGACCAGTTCACTAAACTTGTAAGTGGGTATTTTATTATATCGGCACTCCTTCTTAGTATACTAATGTTTATATCATCCATACCAGTAGCATTAGATAACTTAAAATTCATAATTACGGTATACGCTAACTCAGAACTGACCAAGTCAACGTACGTAGTTGCAGGTACTGAATTTGGAATGATGACGCATGTATCTGAGGCGCTACTGCTAAAGTTACTAGTAAACTACTCGTTAAAAATATTTGCAATCTCCGTCGGATACGTAACGACAACATTACAGTAAGAAATTGAATCTGGGGAAGATTTGCTTTTGGTTTGTGCAACTCCACCAATAATTTTCCAAGCGGTACGAGATTTATTGTTAAATTTGCTTAACATGGTATCGTTGAACATCCGTTTCGCAACGCAAAATCACTGTTTTGTACACTCTTTTATATTCTTTGTAGTAGTCAAAATCAGAAACATCTTGAGTTGTGACAGCATTTTTATAGATAAGTTTCATATTCTTAGAAGAAGTTAATATGCCTTGCGTTAACCATGGTTTTCGGTCTGTTAAAACTTATCCATACAATAATGTAGTATCAAGTCATATATTGTTTCGTAGATGTTACAATGAGCGTAAGTAAAATTTATTACAAAATTATAATAATTTAAAATAATAAGTAGAATAAGTCAGTAGTATTATGGCAAAACATGCTATCCGCCTCTTTTTTTCAAAATGCACTTTTAGCCATTACATAGCAGCACATAAAGTATAAAGAATATAGTTGTCAACACTTCGTAATATAAATAGCTATGGCAATGATACAAATATGAATATAGATTAACAAATCTATATCCACCATTATAAATACACAACTGTTTTTGTTTCTGCTGTAAAATCACAAAAAATGGCACATGTTTTGCTATAACACTACTGAAATATTACTACAGCACGTGTTTATTTATGCTCACCAAGATATAGAAAAGTCACACAAAATTGTGTAAAATTTTACTACAGTAAATACCACTTTTTCTCACAAAATTGTACAAAAAATGCAAACTGTCCATTCATTTGTTTCATACAATTGTAAGAAATATTACTACAAACTTAGTGCCACGATTTGATGGTAAATATTGCTAAAAATTGTACTTGTGGCCATGTGTACTTCAATGTTTAATATAAATACTGACAATTGCAGTCAAATTTCTTACATTTTCTCTCAGTGTACGGTGGATATGTTTGACCACTTTCATAGAATAGAGTTTAACAAATTTGAATCTCAGTTTGGCTCAGTCAGGCTTACATTTTCCGATTTAATTTTTGTTGAACCCTTTTTGGTGACCTTTTTTAAAAGGTAAGCATGCGAATGACACTAACTAAGTACAAAGCCTTATGTTGTAGGTTGCAGATTGTAATTTAATAATAATAATATTTATTAGATAATTACAAAGAATTATATACTAATTAACGGCGAGAAACAAATACAAAGTGTTAAGACCATACCTAAAAGGTAATGTAACGGAATCCGATTTTAAACTTTACCCAGGGCTATTGCGACTGAAGTGTTAGCAGCACTCTCTCTATATGCCGCTTGAAGGATGAAATCGTTAGAAACTTGCTGAAGGCAGGTAAATGATTGTTCAAAATTTTAAAGCAGGACTGAAATTTAGACGATCTATGGAGAGGTATTATATAGTCATTAATGGAGCGTAGATTACAACTAGTACGCTCAGTTTTCCGTGCAAGTAAACCGTAGAGATAAGGGGGTATCGCAGAGGAGACAACCGAGAAAATCAAGCATGCAAATAATAAGTAAAAGCGATTCTCCAGCTTTAAAATACTATGGCAGTTATAGTGACGAGTTACATGATCACGAGCACTGACTTTAAAAGAAAACCTCGAGCAAACATTTTGCAATATCTGGAGCTTGTTTTTATAACGAGATGTTAGATAATTGTAATACACACTACTAGAATAATTAAGTTGACTAAGCACTAACGAGTTGACAAGCTGTCATTTTGTGAGCGATGATAATTCGTGTTTTAACTAATATAAAGAGGAAAACTTTGCGTAACATGTTGAACATCCTTTACGGAGATGATCTTGAAAGGATAGATTACAGTCGATGATCACACCGAGGCTCTTAACTTTTTCTTTATGATTAATCGTTACTTCAACAACAACATTGTTTTTTTACTGAGATTCAAATCGCGCTTTCGTTTCAGGTCAATGTAAATGTTCTCAGTTTTCTTCGGGTTGATTTTCAAACCGTTGCGCCTGGACCATTCAGCTATGCTACACAAATTTGCATTCAGCACACCAATGCTTTCAGTTATGCGATCGGGTGGGAAAGAGATATACAGGTGTTAAAAAATTTCGGGGCACTATTGCTAACTTTCTTATTATTAATGCTACAAATTCGGTTAAATTAGCAATGATTCAGGTTTTCAGTGTTGATTAAAGTGCGATTGAGAAAAAAGCAATTGAATGATGCGTCTTTAAGATGATTTAAAATTTAGTATTGTTTTAAATTGAACACTCTGTATGTTTTTCAATATTTGGAATGACAATATACTATTTAATTTAAAAAGCCTAATACACTTTTGCCCCAATCTGAATACTCAAAAAGTTGAGAGGGATTTTATTTTAATACGCGTAATACAGTTTTCTTGCATTAAAAATCCCAGTAGGCTTGGTTTATCTCAAATGAAAATAAATAATACAATTCTACAGAACTGTTAAATGTGATTTAAAATCGCTA
>JARFOC010001205.1:450777-465857 GCA_031763485.1 Osmoderma eremita | reverse complement strand
GGTGAACAACCATTTTTTTTAATATGACCTATTCTGTAATCGTTTTATTACAAAATAAAATATATACATACATACATGAATATGACGTTGTCTTCTTGGATACGCAAGTACGCAAATTTTGATATCGCTACGACATTCAGAAGTGTGTTAAAATTGTACCATACCCGATACAAGTCAAGTTAATGTAACGCTTTTAAAAAAATTATTTTGCATATTGCATACGTTCCACTAAAATACATGTAAATTAGAGCTAGATTGACTGTAGCAAGTTTTTTATCGTACCGAATGTTTACGACCACGATACGGGTCTCATTTCTAACGTTCTGCTCGCTACGAATGAGGATCCTATTTTAATTCTTTTTTTTTCTGATACGCCAGGTCTCTGGTAATAATATATTGCAAAGATTAAATTCAAACAGTACACTCAATATAAATGAAAAAAGCCATATTGAATTGAAATGTATTTTCAATTTTATTTAATCCGTCACACTATTTCGATGGGGCCCTGTCGATATGCGCATAGGGATTAAGATATCGTGTGCGCAAAGCAATGCAAAAAATAAACTTGGGAGCACGAATATGAAAGGCGCCGACAGTCAGTGGTATATCTATATGATCTGCGATATAGGTGACCATACATTATCAGTATGCAGTGCAAGCAGCAGTATTAAATAAGAAAATTGTTTGAACAAAATGAGTTTGACAATACTAATAGAAAAAAAGTTGTCAAATAAAATTCAGTTAAGTATTTTGCAACGTAAAAGAATCTTCATTTGGCGATAATGTAGCAGTTACTGGTATTGCTTTTTTAAGCAGTCATAGAGATCGTTCTGAACAATTAATCATAGCGAAACTATGGATTTATAAATTAACGCTTTATTTACAAAGACAACAACACAGTTTTAACGCACCCAATCTCACCACACACAGTTTTTTTTTGTTAATGTCAGTAATATAATGTGTAGATTGACGCAACCGCTGTAACGTCCAAGTAAGAATTTCGAGTTTTAACATCAAGCAGCACCGAACTCGGTCTTGGGTATTTTCTATAGCTGACTCGTGTACGTCCATTCCTTCCCAGTGCAAGGCGGCAATTGCGAACCCGGGTCGCACTCTTTCTTTTTTTGAAAACAAGCTTTCTCGAGTTTCACAACTCCATGTTGTTTTGCTAATCTATTTTGTTTTCTTGGCATCGTACGACCATGAATGAACTGTTTTGATGCCTTTATTGCTACTATTACAAACAAAAGGAAGAGGAGACTCCAATAAACATTCCGACACGAACGAGAAACTCCCTCTCTTAAGACTTCGCCATTCGTTGCATACATTGCCTAATACCGCAGCTTCTACTGCACTTGCTCTTTTTTTCGCCACCGCCTTTTTCTTTCTATCGCTTGTTGTTTCAGTATCTCTCTCTTTTTTTTCGGGTGCATTTCGCCTCCTGCCTTGCTGAAACGTTATTGATTTTTCATGACCTAGATGAAAGAGGATTCCTTTTAGTTTTATTTTCTGTAGCAGGATGCATTTTTGCAGCATTTCGTATTCCGTTCTTTACCTAGTGCGGCGTTGACGTATTTGAATGCAAAACATTGCCACACTGTCAGCGTCTATCTGGCGGTAAATACGTATGTCTGTATATGATTTCCAGAGCGATTTCCAGAAAATTTTCTCTCAAATGCGTATATACTTATTTACAAACGGGGATTGATATTGAGTATACATGTAAAAAAATTAAATTATAGCTCTAACAATTAAACAACCGACTTTTGACATTTCGTCTTTTCATGACATGGTTGCCACGCACTATAAAGCATATCATGTGGTTTGACAGATATATAGATAAGATATGGTTAAAAAAATACGAAAGCCATCAATACTAAATTGAACGTCAAAATGACAAATGTGAAGTAGGTGGGTTGGCAACTTAACTTTACTATACAACAAGCAGTTCTCTAATTGATGGAATCCTAAGCGGACGAAATGTCACTAGATTTGACATTACTATGCATTTGCTAAATGTGAAGTTGTGTTTGGTTATGTTGGTATGATTTTAATATTATCGCTATCAAAAGTTAATATAATTTCAAAAAATCTCACTATGTTAGAAATTATGATTTTAGATATAAGTAGAGAGTGCTTAATAAAAATCAAAGTAACTAAACTATTATTTCTTTTTATGATAGAAAATACAGCGTGATCCATTTAAAATAATTGAGAAATTAATGTATTTGAGTTTTAACTCGCCTTGTATTCATTTTTTACAATGTTGAAAAAATGTCACTTTGCTATAAAAGTGGACCAATATCAAAAACCTACGTCTAAAATGTTAAGTTTAAGACTGTCTAAAATTTTCGTAAATAACTTTGTTTCAAAATTTTGTATGATTGACGGATATATTGACCTTTGCCACACACCGGTAAGAGATAAAAATAGAAGGTATTGGGTTCCTCTGTTAATTCGTTAACGTTTGTTGACAAGCCAATTTCATCAACCCTACCAGAATGTGAACCCATACCTTTTCTTTTTATTACTATAAAACCCGCATCTCAATCTCGCCATTCATCTGCAAAATTCAGAAGAGTGTAAAGAAGCAAGTATACTAAAGGTAAAATTACATATAAACACAGCGCTATAAGTTGTAAAATGACGTTATTAATATAGCTCGTACAACTACGTTCATTTTATACCACTGCATTCAGCAAATGAATGTGCAGGAAAGTACAATGAGCTGCTACTATAATCTTATGTGTTATTGAGTAACAGCTGAAAGTTAATGTGATGATATTTTTTATACAACTGCCTCGATGAGACATGATGTTACTATTACTTTTTATAAACATAACCACCCACACACACACACTTCTTATCATATTCCATCGATGGTAAGTTGATCGGAATAATCTTTTTCGGTAGTGCAGAGACATTCTCAACAATCTTAAGAAAAAAGCTGGTAAAATGAAGTTGGATCACTAATTATTTAATGCGCGCTGAAATCTTTGAAAGGTCTCATTTCTCTAATGTAACATGTCAAAAACCCAATCACAGGATATTTAATAGAAACACTCAACAAATTTTCATAATCCAATTCATAATATGGAATTATACCTAAATCACAAAATGTGAACTGGGAAACATAAATAAACATTAACATTTTTCGGAAATATTACAAATATGGATTTATAAGATACGCATTTTTCGTTAAGAAACTAGTTTCTATCCAATATATGTACTGTTATGATCTTTCTCACCACCTCGTTGTGTTTTTGTTTTGAACTGATTATCGGTTGCAAATTAAATTATTAAAGTGAAGTGTCTCCATCTATCCGATCTATTCAATATTATTATTATTCAATAAGTTTAATCAACTAGAACTCTATACGGTGGGAAGTATAGGTATACTAAGTCCAGTCAGAGGCAGATATCGGGACTAATTAATGTTACTAGGTAAAAGAATATTTATTTTTCAAATACATTGTAAAATCACAACACATTCTCACACATAACACAACATGATATAAAGGGGTTTTTGCAAGATTTCTGCAAATTAACTACACAAGAAACCATCCCAGAACATAACCACCAATACAGTTTTCATCAGTCGAAGTTGGCATTGAAGGTATCAGTCGTCGATGTGAATTGAACGATTCACCAAAATAGAGAAACGAAATACTGGAAGGTTCGAGTTAAGAGGAGAGAAATATTGGAGGTTGCAGTAAGAGGAGAGGTGTGAAAGAAGATTGAAGAGAGAAAGGGGATGGAACACGATACACATACACATAACAAAGTATTTAAGGTATTTATAAAGTTTGAAATATTGTCAAAATTGTTAATTGTTCACCAAACAAATTTTTCAGCATGCCATTATGTACTCCATGCACAACCAAGATTTACAAATTTTGCAAAAAAAATAAGGAGTCTTTCGTCTTTTGCAATACCTGCAATTCCCTCTTTCACCTGGCTGTGGTTCTGGCACAACTTCCTCTTCAAAGCCTGAAAGTCTCAACGTCGAAGTGTGCACACTTTTTGTCAAGTGTTTGTCTCCTTCGCATATTTTCCTGCACTAATCCCATACCTAAATTTTTTTGAAACAGTCTACGCGCCTAGGCGAATTCTCCATCTGCGGTGTTGCTTCTGTAGATAACAAATGCGTTGATTCCTGCGACATTGAGGAGATTATAAAAAAATCACCATTGGCCAACGCTTCGTATTTCTAGCAATAGTATATGATATATTATATGATATTATATTATATGATGTGATCATTCTATCAACAACATCCACTCCACTTTTGTGCTGTTATAAAAAGTGATTATTTTGCCATTGTAGCTAGAAATATTTCATACCCCATACCATCTGACGACCAATACTCTTCCATATGTGTTCGTGATCCTTGGTGAAGCCCAGCTAAATACAGCAAACCAATCAACGCCCGAGTTTCTACAGGATCGGTTACTCTACATTCAGTCCTATCTTGATACCTAACAGAAATTTTCTCGATATACAAATTCGTGTTTTCGAATATAATATCTATACAATCTTCAACCATGTGCATCCAGCATTGAATGGGAGTTAATGCATAGCGCGCTTCACCAATTACCCCTGGCAAATGAGACACAATGTTTTCGTTCCGAGATCTAATATTTCGGGGTGGACAACTTTCCCCCATTTAGTTCCGTCTTTACTAACGAAATACGAGCATCTGTCACTAACCACGCATTCCTCGTTTTCATCTTCTTCACCCCGTCTTCATTTAAAATTTCCTCATCTTCATTTGTACTTTCCTGCTCGGTGTCTCTATCATCACCACTAACTCTTACAAAATCTGGATCCGCGATCAAATGATCGTCAGACTCTTCTATGTCACTGTCCGTGCAAATTTCTTCATACAGCTTCTGTAGCCTCTGTATTTCCTGTTAATACGGATCTATTCCGCAATGCTAACAAATAAGTAATGTTTTGTCAAAGAAATCAAATCAGTAAATTTTGCAGCTACCACTTACCTTTACAAGTCAAATTTGATTTGAATTGATTAAATTAAATTATAGTAAGAAACAACGAAAGAAATAACTTTATACACCTTTTATTATTTATAAACTTTGCTATTTATTTAAAATTTTCATTTTGCCATGGACTCACAGACCACACCTGACGGACATAGGGTTAAGTAAATAAACTCCATATGAATATTAAAGAAGGATAACGACGGTCCATATTTTCTAAAACAAGAATTAGCACATCTTCATTAATTAATTGATAATGTCTGGTAATATTGTTTCGTAAATCTTCTAGATATGTATGTTGCGTACTGAAGCTTTAAAAACTGATCTTTTTTTTTATATGGAAACAAAAAATACTCTAACAAGATAGCCTTTAAATCACGCGATCTTGGAAGAATTGATCCTTGCTAAGCTTAACCAAATTAAAATTTAATTATTCCTTTGATTAAGAAATTCTTGTATCATTTCTGTTGCACACTTTTTCGGTATGATTTATTGGATTACCTAATTATTCCGGTTTTAAACACCATGTAATAAGATTTCTTTTCGCAATAACTGATTTGCCCTCAAATTGTAGTCGTCAAACTACGAAGGATGTCCGGTTACTAAGGAACATTTGTCAATAACAGACAGACTAATTTACTTATATAAATCAAACATACACTTTTTCTACTGTTAGTTTTCGACTCATAACGTCTTCTCCGTAAGTCTTCAGTATTTTTTTATGAATTTCGGTAGGCATTATTTGCATGCAAAAAACGAGAGTATGTTTCAATCGGAACTGACATTGTGCGGTTGTCACTGCACACGTTGTACTGAACCTAAGGCAATGACAATAGCCACCTATGCAGAACATATGCACATCTAAAATGCTAAAGTTTCAACCTGATCGGAGCGACGTATGCGGTGTGTCGCGCAAACATAGCTCAGTAACCGAACATCCCTCATACAATTGATCTGATGATATATTTTACAGGCTAAAGTGGATGTCTTTAAAAATTCCTACATATTAGATGAATTTCGTAGTCTGCGATCTTTAATTAAAAGCCAAATCTCCAGTGCATATGTTACGGGCAACTTGAGAAGTCCGGTCACTATGAATAATGACCGGTCTGTATACATAACGCCCGTATCAAGTGGGCAATGTAAGTAAAACTGCATGACTAATCACTTTTCCCGGTCAGTATAAATAATGTCTACCCTTGGGCAAAATAATAAAACAGATGAACTGTAGTGTTTTGGTTTATTATATGAAATTAAACTTACATAATTCTTATTGAAAGGTACAAAAAAAACAATTCAGCATAGCATATTACTTATGAATAACACTTCAAAATGTCAAAAAAGCTGGCCTTGCAGGAATAAATAATTCTAATCTTAATAAAATTTTTGCACAATTCTAAGATTTCAAATATTTCAGTTGATCTTTCCCAGATTACTAACTAATTCTTAAACTAGTTAGTAATCTGGGAAAAATTAACTGTAATATTTGAAAGCTTAGAGCCTTGAGATTGGCTATGACGGGGTTTGCCGTGTACAATTTTAGGTTCTTCCCACATTTGGCATAGTTCGACAATAACTTAATTAACGAATTCTCTGCCATTGTCACTGTGCAAAATGCATGGCGCTCCAAATATTGTGAAGATATCCAACAAATGATATGCGACGTCTTCGGCTCGCTTTGTTTTTAGTGGTCTGAAAATCACAAACTTGGTGAGGTGGTCTGGATACACCATGATGAACTTAAAGTCACCCTCTGCTTGTATTTGCATGTCGATCAAGTCGGGTTGGCATCGTGAGTTAAATTCACTACTTTTTATAGGCTTAACCACTAGCCCTTTCTTTGGAACATTTAATTTTTTTGACCTGGTTCACAAAGAGTCAAATACAAAGCCACAAATTCTTTAGTAATATTTTTATACTTCCGTTTGAGTTCTTTCATCATCCTATTTCTACCTCCATGCCCGATAGCAATGTGAGATACGTGAATAATATCAAACGTTTCTTCCAAATAACAGTAATATTTAATTGGTTCTCTTTAATTTTTCACTGGGACGATTCATTTTTGGACTGTTCCTTTCTTTACTATATCATACCTCGACAATCGTTGATATTCCTCAGGAGTCTTAGTTCCGAGCTTGTCTTTAGCCACTTGCACTTTGGTCAAAATTGAATAATACTCATCGTCATTATTATCGGGATATATTACAGGGTGTTATGTTGCCTTATGCAGAGTGGGAAATACCTCTGTGGTTTATATTCCAGCACGATAACGATCCAAAACACTCTTCAAAGTTGGTGAAAGAGTGGTTCGTGCAAAATAATATTTGCGCAATGATATGGTCAGCCCAATCTCCCGACTTAAATCCCATAGAGCATCTATGCTGGGAAGGGATCGAGGGACGTATTCGTAGCTGCAAATATCGCAATAAGGCTGAACTTACTGAAAACGGTGAACGAGTTTGGAAAAATATGGATGGTGCTGTTATTGAAAAGTCATTGACGTCATTGCCTAAAAGATGTGCTGAAGTCATAGAACAAAAAAGTTTCGCAACTAAGTATTAGTTAATATAATAATTCCTGACATGCTTTGTTGTTATTCATTGGCTTATTTTTGTTGCTTTACTTTTGACGCACTAGCCATTGTAGAATAAAAATATTTTAATGGCATTGATTTTGCACTATTTTTTTTTAATATACATCAACATGAGACACAAGAATGTATTGAATCATTTAAATAAATAGATAGGAAAATCCAATCACAGTCTACTTTGATTTTTCAATAATAGTCTGTTAAACATGTTTGTTGCTCCATTTTTATCCGATACTGTACGTTGGCAGGTGCAGAACAGATTTCTCTGCGAACATACTACTCTAATTTTGATATAGTCGAATTGCCGTCAAAAGGAGTGAATGCTTTCGTTAAGGTTGGTGCTACAATATTTTTCTAAAACGTTTTCGATTTTTTCGAAAAAAATTCGATAACCACCAAGTGGCATCAAACAGGTTTTAAAGGAAGGGGCAATAGTATAATTAATGAAGAATTATTTGTACCTATTGTTTTAAATATTTAATGTTCCATCTCTAAATCAACACAAAATAAATTTAGTAGGATTAAACTTTTTCCACCAATGTAAATTTCTTTTGTTTAATTGATGCTCTGAATTTTAATCATTTTAATGAAGCAAGTTTTTAATATCGTTAATTATATAAGGGAGGTGGAGTTACGATATTTACTCAATCAGGCTTAATAATACTTGTATTGACCTTATCCCATACTCTATTGACAAACATTTAAATTTGTGCTGTACAGTATTGTTATAGTGACTGAATTTCGGGTTTGTTCCGCGTCGTAGTTCCCTGGTTCGACAGCTGACCTTTGACTTCTCGACGTTTCGATACTATCTCAGGCATCTTCTTCTCGAGCGTGTGTTAATCGGACTGCGTTGCGATATCAAAAGCATAGAATCCAATTTAATGACGAATAAAGATTTCCATAACTATTTTACATTACTCACATTAACGACATGTTATTTTCCTTTTTTACTACTTTAAACAGCTAGCATTTTAGTTAAATTTAATGTAGTCTACAGAGTGAGAAAGTTATCATATAAGATATCAAAAAAAGTTATTTACGCAAAGTGTAAACAGTCTTAAAATTAACATTTTAAAATTATTTTCATATATACAGGTGTTTCATATCACCAGGTTGAACCAAACATACGTTTTCTTAAATGGAACAGCCTGTATATTATTTCAGATTGAGATTAAACGCATGCCTCACACTTCCAATGTACAATTGAGAAGAAAAGTGTGACGTAAATTTTGTTTGGAAACCTGCACAGTCTCGCCAACGGCAAAATGTGAGAAGGATATGTAGACAATTTTTTATTTTAAAAATAATGAAATTATTGAAATAAGAACAAACACAATGTAAAGAAAGATCCAAACACATGTAAATAACAGAATGGCTAAGATTAATAGGTTATTTCCTTTGTTTGGAAACCTAGACAGCGTAAAATGATAAGAAATATCATTCTTTTAATCATTTTACGCTGTTGGTGGCACTGCATATGTTTCCAAACAAAACAAATCGACGTCATCACTTTTCTTTTCATTTGCATTGAATTATACAGCGTGTTTCAGAATTTATGGTCAATTTTATATGAAAATCACTGTGAGTTCAAGGTTTTGTAAAGTGCAAACGACAGAATCTGAAAAATTGTTTATAAGCATAAATTTTTGATATTGGGCTTAGATCATATATATTACATGGATACCGCCATCAGCATATCAGACTACATACGTTACTGTTCCCAACATGTACAACCTGCATTTTTCGAGCTATTACTTTCTTGATTATGAAAATTGTATATAGCTATCACCTTACTTAGGACGCCTGGAACCGGAAACGAAAATGCATGCGCATTCGGTGCGATTTATTATGGAACCTATGCGATTTCACAATTATTAGACTTAACTCATTTCACTACGCTCACTGTCAAGTACTTGTCAACTATATGTTTTTAAATGTTTATGTGCTACTTTAGCTATTCTGGTTGCCAGAGAATTGTGTTTTATGGATATACTATATTTGCTTTAATATTTAATTTGCTAATCTTGTTTTTAACTAGCTGTTGCTTATTATATTTCTTTTACACTCTAAATATGTTTTTTAAACGAACAATGGTTAGAAAGTCTGTCATGTGTGGTGCATCTCAAAAAGTATGCGGCGTATTATATTTTCACAGGTTAGTATGAGTTATTTTAATATATCTTCAACCGCAAAATTTTATTTTATATGTATAATGGAACTTGTAGATATGTGATGTTTACAGACATTCATAGTTTATTAATATTTTATGCAGGTTTCCAATACCAATCAACCAGTTATTTGGTTAAAATCTTGCAAAATGATAGCAGTTGATGTAAAACCTGAGTTCGTTGTTCGTTCAAATCAGTTTAAATGTGACGATTACGATGAAAGTTATTGGCCCAAGTAGGTATTACATGCCGTACCTTGCCATGTCCCAGAACTTACAAAATGCGTAATGGAACATCAGTGGATACACCAATAGTATCAGGTCTGTATTAAAAATTATTAGTAATTGTTACATTTATAATTTTTTTATATTTGTTAAGATGTTCGTATGGTTGATTCCGGCAGTAACGATATATGTCCAAACCATGAACTGGCAATACGTTCAACATCAAAGCAATTCTCCCCTCTGAAAACAGCGTCAACATTCAAGGAATTGTTTCCTCTTAAAACATTTGCCAGTCATTTACACGTAAGGGGTTATTCAGTAAATTTGATAAAATTATTTAATTTATATTGTAATAATATTGTAACTAATGACTAGATACGTAACAACTGCAAATAATAGTTTTAATTTTCAACACAAGATCAAAAATTAGATTAACACAACAAATCTTTAAACAAAGAAAGGAGAAAAATATATAAAAAAAAAACATTGGCTTTCTTGTTCTTCAAGGAGAAACATTATGAAATCTCTATTTCTCACTAGTTTCTTATAAGGATTGGAAATTAATGTTAGCAAACCCATAATATGTTGTTCTTTTCCACTGATGTGAGAATTTGGCCCTTGTAAGGGTTTACTAGTTGTAACTTATTTGCTTTTTCATTTCTTCTAAATTTATGGTTTTAGAAGGAACACCCCGAGGTAAGGTGTTTTGGTTCAGGATTGTACTAGTGCCTGCTTTAGTAAATGCCCATCTTGCTCCTGCCTGTTAAAGTTTTCCATTCACCAAAATTCTTATCATTACCATTATTATTACCTTCAGCATCTTATATTATTATTTGGAAATTTTGCTTCAGTAATTATTCCTATAAACTCTTAGTGGCAATATTCACCTTGCCCATACAGTTCTTTTCCGTATTTTTGTCAAGCGTGTTTGGTTTTTCCTTCGTTCGTTCCTGTACTAGTGTCAACTTTATTCCTTCTTTTATTGGTCGATGGTAGTAGTTCAACTTGGTTGTCCACTTTTAAAGTGTTATTGTAACCCTCGTGCTATTCTAATTGTCCTGGAAAGTAGTGACGCTGTCAATTGTTTGTTCGTGGGATAAAAATCCGAATTTGCTACGCCGTCATCTGTGCTAAAGTCTATCTCTGCAGCTTCCATGTATGCAAATCTAATACACTTTTCTTTGAACAAGTAGGACGTGGTTCTGCATTTGCAAGCTTTCGTGTGCCTTATTGTGGTAATCTAAAACGTAGTTGATATTAATTGCTGCTATGAACTTAATAATATTTAGTGACATTTTACCTAATTGTCCATGCTCCTCTGGTCTGTCATTCTTTATATTTAACAGTTTCGATGCTAATTTTCTCCTGAGAATCGTTCGAACAGCGTGGAAAATGGCGACACAATGAATCGAGGGTGATTTCGAGGTACGTGCGGAATAAATGGATTGAACTCATCTGAGAAGTGGAGAGTTTATCTCGGCGGGTCGCCTTCGTCGTTAGCGGTAGCCTAATTCTGGTCACGGTGTGTATATCGGCAACGCCTGGGGGAATTCTCTATAGCCCCATCAGAAACAGTATACAGGATCCCAGGAAATAATTCCGGGCGGTCGTAACTACACCTCACAGGCTTGCGGTTACGCGGTACTTGCACACGGCCAAACAAAACCTACTAATTTCTAACACTTTATGGACCTTTTGCTAAGACTAGGAATTCGCACAACCTCTGTGTCTGTTACTTGCCAAGATCTGTTGCTTAATTGCGGGAAAAACATCCGTAGGGGATGCACCCTTAACTATCAATTCTCGATTTTTGGCGTCGCGCGTCGGGCAGCATTATCATTCGCTGAAACGCGGCCGCGTGGCCCAATGGAATAGCATGACGTCGAAATTTAATCACAGAGATTCGCAGAAGAGGGACATATCGCGCGTGCAAATGCAAATAACATTGAATGCATATGAACTAAGAAGGCCGTGTTCTGGCACTAATACAAGTAGCTAAGAATTGCGGTGAATATTACGATAAGTAGTTCGGCGACGTTTAAAACGTTACAATGTTTCTATTTTGTAGTTGTATTAAACATTTTTGCATGACTAACTTGCTATATTAAAATAATTTCCAAAAATCCTTTTTAAAGAGACTTCAAAATATCTAAGCAATTAATAACTAAACTAATCTTTCCTTTTATGTATAAAATACAAGTTACATTTAAAATAATTGAAAAATTAATGTATTTGAATTTTGGCTCGACCTGTACTCAGTATTGATAATTTTGAAAAAATGTCACTTTGCTATAAAATTGGGCCGATATCAAAAATCTATCCTCGTAAAAAAAATTCAGACTGTGTCGTTTGCAGTATACAAGACCTTGAACTCACAATGATTTGCATATAAAATTAACCACAACTTCTGAAACACGCTGTGCAATTCAATGAGATTGTACACTGGAAGTGTGAGGCATAAGCTTAATCTAAATCTGAAATAATATACAGGTTGTTCCATTTGAGGAAACGTATGTTCACTCTGGTAACGAAAATGTTAAAATATTAAGTTTAAAACTGCCTATAATTTTCGTAAGTAACTTTTTGATATCTTATACGATAACGGATATACTGAGCTTTGCGACACTAATGCGTCTCAATGTATTATACGACAAAATTTCAACTTGTCCTATATTAACTGTACTTCGATCGCCATGTAGTAATACCCATGACCTTTGGATAAATATATTATTATTCGATATTTTTAAACGCTCGTACACCACTATTTTACCAAATGGATATATATATATATATATATATATATATATATATATATATATCAAAGAACTGTTTAATAAGAAACAAAATATTTGTGTTGTTTTGATAAATTCAAATAGTCTAATAGTTTGATGAAATAAAAATGGGGAAATGCTAATTACTAATAGTGGTACCTATATTTTAAAGTAAGTGTGCATTTATTACATAGGGCCTACCTATTTTTAGAAGAAATCAATTCCACTTCTGCGACAACTCAAATGTAAATAGGGTATAGGTCCCAATATATTATTGCTATTGCGATCTAATTTTTGCACTTACTACTTATAATCACCTTAGGAAAATTTAAAAGTTCTGGCACCTAAAATACAATCGCAACTGCATGACTACACTGATAGTCGTCATCTATCGGTTTGTTTTTGCTCGAGTCAGTGACGTTCTAAGAATAAATTAACCCTGTCGCGTGCAGTTCAAGGCATGAAAATTTGCAGCACGCCAACGAATTCCAGCTAGCGAAGACATCGAAATCTACTTTAATCCCAGTGAGAGAGCATTGACCGTCTAAAAACAACTAAATAATCTACACTGAATCAACAAGATATTTATAGATACAGAATAATCGCATCGTTGGCATGTAAGGGTAGGTTGTTACTCATTACTATTAAGAAACTGTATTTGTCACACCACTTCATTGTCAATTGAAAAATAAATACTTAAATAACTAAATAATTAAAATTAAGTGACCTAAAATAAGGGTAAATTCAAATCTTCGTACTAAAATATGAAGATTTTACCCGTTATGTATCATAAAGTTAAATGTCGTGATGGATAATTATAATTATTTAGTAAGTATTATATTTTATTATTCAAGACACATTACCCAATACACATGTATTTGACATCTATATGTCATTTACTGTACTAAGGACTATAATTTCCAGGATAAAAATGCATTAACCATGTAAGTAGAAATCTATCCTTCTCTCTTTCTTTGGACAGCGTTGATCAATAACACACAATAGATGGAGCTTGCAGTTCGCAACTTGATTTCTCTATAAATTTAAAAATATATAAAAATATATTAGAAACTGGACACCGCTTTCTATACTGAAACGCATCAAATTTTAAATAAAAAATGAAGAGTATTAGCAATAAACGTGAAGAATACTCCATACATATCAAATATGTAATGTAACCTTTCTCAAGAGAATAAGACAAGAACACGTTATTGAGTTTACTAAAAGATAGAAAAAGATGCTACACTCGCAAGTGTGGAGTGTTTGTCTACGGTGAGGATTTTATCGACTGTAAGCACAGACTGCGAGTGCCATCCACAGGGGTGCAAACCAATACGCAACCTTTGGCAACAAGTACGCAGCAACTTGAATATAGGGGTCAGATAGAGCCAGAGTCACCAACCATTGACTTACGAGGAATTAAACTTGAAGTATTTGACTTTATATTGGCAATAAAACGTAGTATTTAATGTTGAAAACTTCCAACATTTCTAAATGTGATACTTTGGTACGAACTTCAGGGAAATGTAGCATTGTTTTTAATTAATTGTAATTTCCCTCAAGCGACCCACTATGATGATTTTGTGGCTTTTCCCGCTAGAGGCCGCTAGCGTACCACAACTGACAATATTGGGTGACGTTATTCTATATGTAGGTAATAAATTTTGCTTTTTAAGTCAATTTCTCAGATTTAATTTGCGTGTTTATTAGATATGCATAGGATTCACAAGTGTTTTAAATTTCCCGGTTATTCAGCCGTTTATAGCGACAAAGAATCAATTCGCTTTCATACGTTTCTAAATTACCCAGCAACATTGAAAAGTTGGAAGAAAATACGTCACCTACATAATTCCGCACATGTAGAACATCTTTGAATATGCTTTCATAGTTCTGATTATAATTATCATTCTCTAAAGAAGTACCTTAATTGTGATGCTATCGCTTGTGCACCTTCTTCGAAAGTTAGTAATGAGGGGTTATCATCCACTTCTGAAAATGAACCAGGTAATTTACTTTCTTTAGAACGTAGTTCAAAAGATGAAGTGTTAATATATAATAAATATATAAATACACTTCTGGGATCACCCAACACGTCTGATTGTATATTTATATATTTTTAAATATATTTTTATACACTTAGGCCCGTTTGACACGGTGCATAATTTCGTACATAATTCTGTTTACATTTAATGAAGCTGCAAATTCAAATATTAGCGAAAGGGTAAAGATTATACTTACACTATCCAAAAAATTAACAGGAAAGAACACAAATACAAGTTGAAAATAAAACGTTGTTGCTGCTAGAAAACGACCAACACGAATGC
>JARFOC010001205.1:421241-433778 GCA_031763485.1 Osmoderma eremita | reverse complement strand
GGGATCCATTTTGGGACCCACACTCTTTCTCATTTTTATTAACGACCTCCCGTCAGTATTAACTCCCGCCACTAACACCGCACTGTAAGCTGATGATATTAATGGTACTCTTACCTTCAGTACCCTCTCAAGTTTATGTGAGAAGGCTGATTTATTGTATACTAAACTATCCAAATGGCTTATTAGAAATAACTTATTACTTAATACCGACAAGATCCAATGTACTAACTTTATTCTCAATGGAAAAACCCTAGAATTAAGTCATTCTTCTAGACTACTTGGTATGATTATAGATGAAGATCTCAAGTGGAGTAACCACATTGAGAAACTATGTAGTGAGTTGTTACAACTATGTTATGCTCTTCATAATCTAAAAAGATCTTGTAATAACCGTATACTTAAAACTTACTATTTTTCAAACTCTCAATCGAAAATGGCATTTGGGATTACTCATTGGGGTTCAGGCGTTGGTATCGATCGGATATTTTTTGTAAAAGCCAGCTATTCGAATTGTGTTTAATTTATCTTACCATGAACCTTGTAGTGATACTTTCAAAGTGGAAAAAATCCTGACGTTGTATGATATTTATATTCGTGAGTCCTATTGTGTTTCGTTTTTAAATATAAATCGCAGTTTGCAGTTGGTATTTCGCGGCTATGATACCTGACAAACAAATTATTTGTTACCACCGACTCAAAAAACTACCTTACTTGAACGAAATTTAGTATTTATGGGTTGTAAGCTATTTAATAGGTTACCAAATAATATCAAATTATGTAATACTTTGAAAAGTTTTAAACATAGTATAGAAACATATTTACTTGCATTATCTTTTATTCAATAACTGACTATTTGGAAACGGATACTGTTTAAATTGATTGTGTGTGTGCATTTTCTCGACCCTTGACGTTGTTTTGTGTGGTAGCTGCCAAAGTTTCAAATAAAGATTGTTATTATTATTATTGAACTCTGGCGTTCTTCAAGGCTCAGTGCTTAGCCTTGAGAAACGCCAGAGTCAATTCCCATACACGAAGAGGAAGAGCTATTTGCTTTCACGATATGTTTCCTATTGAAAAGGTACGACTTGAACCATTCCAGAGGAGTACCACGAATCCCACAGTAAATTTTTTTATTCATTAAGATGTCACGACTGACACAGTCAATGGCTCTAGAAAAGTCCCAGAACACGGTTGCTGTAAAGTGTTTGTTATTAATATTAGTAAAGACTTCATTGAAGACCGAGAACAGAGCGTCGGCTGTACTTGAGTTAGACAAAAAGCCGAACTGTGCACGCGTGATAATTTTGAAAATTTTTAATTTAACTTGAATGTGTATATAAAAAAAGTTTCGGTAGGTTCTTAAGTATTTATTTAAAACAAAAAGTTATGCTGAAGAATTTGAAAGAGGAAAATCAAATATTAAAGATTAACACCGCTCTGGAAGGCCAGTTTCTGTGCCTTGATCCTGTCCGTGATGTAATTTTAAGGATCAAAATTGGGCTGAAATTGTAAAACCATTACGCATTTCCTATGAACGTGCATTACGACTTGGTTATGAGAAAGTTTCCGACCAAATGGGTTCCCAATTGTTTGAATGCTGATCAGAAGCGAGTTCAAGTTCTAATCCACCGCAGTTTTGAAGAAACTTCCTCTTCTTGATTCGGCTTGTTACTATGGACGAAACGTGGGTCCATCACTATAACCCAGAGACTAAAGAGCAATCAAAGAGTGGAAGCATTCTGATCCTCCAGGAGTCAAAAGGTTCCGTGTTCAAAAATCGGCGGCCGAGATCATTGCTTCAGTTTCTGTGACAAAGATGAGATAATGAGTGGTTTTCAAACCAAGAGTGCATAGAGATATTGCATATATGGATTTAAATTATATGATTAGAGTGTATTTTAAAACCAAGCACTTGTTTAAATTAGCAAAAGAAAATATGATCAAACTATAAAGGAAATGCAATCGTCTCAACGACGAAGATAATTTGAATAAACACGTATGTGAAAGAGTTTCACTTCATTGGCTGTCTAATGAAAAATACTCGACACTCCAGTTTTTGTCGATACACGTACTATGTAACAAACGTTTCTTTTTCTCGTTGCGCAATCAATTACCACGCAGAGAAGAGCGCACTCGTACTCGCGCAGTTACATACATACATAGTTCTTTCAAAAGCTAAATTAACCTTCATCGCTCGGAAGTATCGTTCTCCGGCCGTGCCGAGGGAAAGAAAATTCGTTAATCGTGCGAGCGCAGGAGGCCGTGTCGCCGCAGCGCCAAGCGTCATAAAGCACAATTAGCGGACTTGTGTGGTCGAGTGGGCCGCGCGCTATGGTCGTGTTGCACTTGTTCGGCGCTCGGCGGGTGTGAACGCAACGCTCCTAAATGGCCTACTTGCTCTCTCCGTATGAAATAAATGTACGGTACATACTTATGTATGTATGCATGCATGTACGTGCTGCTTAATGTTTTGTTTTCGGATTCTCGAGTAAGATTGCAATTAGAGAATTACGGACGCAAACGAAATAAACATGCCTGATATAAGTGGTGATTGCGAGGGTGTGCTCCTTATATATTTTCCCGGGAGCGTTCTTTTTTCGTCGTTTTAATGTATTTGCAGCTATTATCATAAAGAACGTCGATTGTCTGAACAAACGATAGTCTAATAATTTCAGTTCATAATAAGCTTTCAAGTTTACCTAGAATTGTTCGGATATTATATCTTGTGGTGGGAGGAAACAAGCACTTATAAGGCAGTTTTAACACATTTACTTTAATAAACAAATGTACTTAAAAGTGTTTGAACGAACGCACAATTAAGCATATATTATAGTGTTCTTTGTTTGAAAAGATAAAAATTTTGCTGGTCTCACCCTCGCGACAGTGTATACCGGCGGAAAAATATCTCCGGACAGCGCGAACTAGAGGAAAGATACATGTATACACCCGCTAGAGCCAATCCACACCAGCACGAACTTAATGCAAAACGAGGTCCAAGCCCGGTTGGAGATTTCAAACCTGTACTTAATCCTTGGATAAAGGCTTGTCGACTATTTTGAATTGTAGTGTCTGTCCAAGTTTCATTTACTGCATGCTCTGTATTCACCCATGATTCATCAGCTTATATTATAGTTCGACCTGAAATAATTAAAGCTACAGAAATGTTAAATAGCAAGAACTAAATTGTACAGTCTTCTCTAAATTTCTTGATCACTCGTAAGTATTTGTGCCTCCACCGAATAATATCGTCTTGTTCGATGAGTATAGCTTTACGTCCTACTTTTTTTTAATTCGAAACCCATATCGTGTAACAATCTGTGTAAAGTTGCTCAACTGAAGTTAGGGATATCATCATTAGCATTGACAGCAGCAAGAATGGAGGTGGCATATTCTATATTTAAAAACTATGCACTTTACGTCGAATAGGTGTTTTCGTGTTCTCACCATATGTTTGTAATCGGTAATTTAGTTGTATGCGTTTCCTTTTCTTGAGGTTCTTTGGACTTGATAATGAACCAGTTTGTTGCTCCTGTTTTATATTATAAATTGTACGCTCTGAGCAACCCAAGGCTTTACTTGCTTCTTGAACGGCAGCACTCACATTCGTAGTTTTATTAAAATAATTTAAAACATTTGCAATCATACACTTCTCCTTCAGGCAAAATTTTACTCCCTTACACCGTTTTCTCCCTACAGGCTCCATTAATACAGTGAAAACTATAATTAAATGTATAGGTTATACGATTTCTAAAAATCAAGAAAAATATCCATATTACCCTGTGCACGCTCGAAAAAGATGGAAGCGTTCTGAAATGAACGATTTGTACAACTATATATAAACAAATTAACGTGGAATTTAACTAAAAATATTTTAAAACTCTGGACGATAACGATATGTAAATAAGTTGCAACATAGCAATCGGAAGTCAAGATAACGCTAATGACGTCAACTATGGATGGTAACATTAAAGTTGGTATTATATCCCATACTCCATACGGAGGTTGAGACGATCTATAACTTTCCTCACATTTCCAGCCGTCCGGATATATTTTATTTCTGGTGTATATTTTATGTAAGATTATATTTTTCCGAAGCTTAACGACATGATATTTTTGCAAACATGAAGTTATTCTTTTTCGCTGCTGTAAAACGCGTATAAACCAAACATTTATTATAAATTATTTTTGGATTCTCTCAAAAATAATATTTATGGGATAATATCCTAATTCTCCAAGTATACACATTTATTGCCGTCTATAACATAACGTGTATGTACGTGCGTGTTTCTGGGCAACACCGTGTTAGTGTAGTCGTATAGTTAGTATATTGTTACGTAAGTCGAGCACCGTACATACATCACAGCACCTAGGGGGGCAAACGGGAATCGTAATATGTAGTAGAAAAAAGTCCCTTGATTGCGATCCAGTTCGTTGTATATTCCCGCGAACGTTACGTCGTACTACATATTACAAATGTATCGCTTGTACGCTACATACATAACGTGGATAAACACGAGAATATACACACGTAAAATATCTGTGTATACGACTTCATTACCATTAACTAGTTCAAGTCGTTTTAAGTGAGATATATGGTAGGATACGTATTGTACTATGCAACCTTGATCCGAGAGATCCGCATTAAAAGGATTCTATTTATAATTAAATGATATAATAGAAGAATTAATCTGTGGTAAAATGTGTGAGTAAATGTTTGAGGCCAAAGTCTCTGCTGGTTAATTTCATCATCATTTATCAACATTTGGTTGCAATCCCGCAATACCAATTCTTTAGATAGTATTGAGGTGTCCGTCTGTGATCTTTTTCCTCGTGACTGATCTACGCTACCGTCGAAAACATAGGAAGCAATTGCATTTTTTTAAATCTTAGGTACAGTTGACATTAGTCTTTTTACGGATAGGAACCATGAACAAAAATAGTAAAAGGAAAAAGAATTTTCTTGTTGCATAATAGAATAGAATTTTCTAAGTATGTAATGCACTAAGTACACAATTAATTATTATTATTGACGTGCTCTGCAATGGTTTAATTATAAATAAAATATTTAATTAATTACTAAGTATAAATCACAGTCAAAGAAAGAAGATTTCTGCCAACAGATGGCACGTACGTTCAAAAAAAGAAGTATATAAAAAATATATTTAAAAAATATATAAATATACCTCTGAGATCACACAACACGTCTGATTGTATGGGGATTGTTGGGATCATTCCATGAATCCGTGTCTGGACGTTAGATGTCTCTGGTTTTTCCTTATAGACATGTGCTAACGTTCCTCCGACGTGCACTGACGAGAACTATGTGAGTTCGAAACAGCTGTCTGTACGTGAGGACTACCTGAAGCTATACAATCAGACGCGTTGTGTGATCTCAGAGATATATTTATATATTTTTTACATATATTTTTTTATAAATCACAGTGCTAGACCAATGATTCCCATATGTTGATTAGGACAGGGCAGAACTCCAATAAAGAAAAATCATTTTGTTGTTACTACGTGCACACAGAGACGCAATTTTTTGTATTTAGACTTTACTCGTGTGTATATTTCACGTATTTGTATTTTGCCAGTTGAGTTAAGTAGTTAAGTCGGGCCGTAGTTTGGACACCACTGCTCTAAATCATAGTTAAATTGTTTCAGACAACTAGTCCTTAACAATTTCGAAACTCCGCAAATCTAAGAAGTATGGTGTGATATTTTAATGTTAAAATGCTCGACTAGGATGCCAACGAATCTATCAATTTATACACATCTTATATTATACATTATAAAATAGAATCGGACGACAAGGATATCTATAGACATTCGCTGTATTTATTTAGTCGTATTTTCATATTGTCTCTGTATAAGACTATTATACATAACAGGTAAAGTGACCGCGTTGGTCGTGATTTTTTTCAGCCGCGCGCTCCGGCGAGTTATTTATGGCTCCATTAAGAAATGGTATTTAATTGCGTGTCAATTAGATATTAATGGATATGTTAGTAATTTACATCGGCGATATGGGTAGCGCCCGCGTTTATTTACATTATTTTCACTGCGTATGCGGCCAGGTTTTCGCCTTACACCAAAGCAAATATTTTTAAACCTCAACAACCTACCTCCCATAATACCTCACCTTAATACCTATACTCGCATGCGTACCCCACAGACAGACAATCGTACTTACATATATTGGTGGAATATCTTTCTTATTTATTCCTTTATTTATTTATGGGGACGCTTAATCTTGTCCGAACGCTTACCGGCTAATTGAAGGGAAATTCGCTCGGACGCCGATGAAGTGGCGACTCCAGATAGATACATAAATGATGTAAATAAAGTAAACGCAAACACGCGAATAATATTGTTTTGTTTTAATCTCTGCTTTCGTGTATTTGATAGTTTTAGACAATAAACTCTATAGGGTTTACTTGTTTACTACATTAGGTAGTGCACACCTCTCAAATTTTTGACGTTTAAATTTCAAACCATCGCACAGTGTGTTATGTTATAAATCTCGGGGGAAAAATGTTTTTTTTTGTAGCTTACTTAATAAAAAGTATTTCATATTTGAATAGAAATATATCCATTTCCCAACACAAGAAACAGTTAGGAACTATAAAATAGACGGTTATAAACATCAACAAATTGTGGTATCCATAGACAACCACTACAAACCCTCGCTGGTTGCTTAAGTTCTCATGCAACTCAATTTAATCTTTGGCATTTCCTAAAATTTACTTAAACAATTATATGTTTTGTATGCAATTCGTAATATGGTCCTTGAAATTTTTAGAAACATATCTTTTTGATTTATGAAATGGTAGTTTTACAAATGGAGGCAGTGCAGCTTTAACCAACAATTTTTGCTTACGTTTCTTGGCCGGATTGTTTATCATATCTTTCTGAAAGCCATAGCATTCAGCCGTTTGTACGATGTAATTTAATTCTTTTTTATATTGTCGTTTGTCAATGTAAAACTTAACAAGGGACGAAGAACTAGAAAATTAACAATTGATATTTTGAAAGCAATAATTTGAGTCTACTGTTATAAATTTGTTTACGCTAGTTTTCTAGTTTTCTGTTCATCTTGATTTCCAACCTATTATTATTTCTAATTACTAGAGTGTCTGAAAATGGAAGTTCATTATTACTCTCGATTAATGTAAAATTAATGGTATTGAATTTTGAATTAAGTTCATCTACGAACTTGTTAATCTTGTAAGGATTTGTGTCAAATGTTGGGAAAATATCATTTACACATCTCATCCAGGCGTTCGTTTAATTTAGACGGCCTTTTTAAATGTAACTTTAAAATTACTCAGGAATAAATTGGCGAAAAATGGACCAGAACAACTACCACTGGATGATACTTCATTGTAGTTAAATAGCATAATGCGTCACCCCATAAGAAATGTTTGAATATTGAAGTAAGCGTTCGAATTAATCCGGGTCTCTTCTAAATTCTCTAATGAACAGGCCCGGATTAAATAGGTTTTGTACGTAAGAATTTGGATTTTTTCTAATTAACCGTCGTTTTTTACCGTTTTATACAGGATGTTTACGGTCTTGTGGTTTTATTTTCAAAGGGTGATTAAACATCTTAAAATAAGGTCATTAACGTAAAAATATCTTAACGAAGTAATAAGAGAGATATCAATGTTAAAAAAAAAATTGTAGTTTTTATTTTTAAGTGGTGATTAAGCATATTAATTTAAACATTTTTTAAATGTTTTTCGTGGAATCCACTTCACACTAGTTGTTCAAAGTTACTGTTGGTGCGATGGACCATTTTTACTTTCCTTATAGGATTTATTCGGAAAATTTTACGTCAAACCAGCAATGCAGTGACAACTAATAAAACAGCTTGACAGATGGGAAAAGTTACAGACATCAGCCTACTTAGTAAAAAATTACTAATAACGTATCGTTTACATTTACTTTGAACAAGTTGTTTATCAATCGTTTTAGCGTTAAGAACCTTTTTTATGGTGATTAATGACCACTTAAAAATAAAAAATTAACTACAATTTTTTTAACATTAATATCTCTATTATTATGCAACTTTGTTAAAATATTTTTAGGTTAAGATGTTTAACCACCCCTTGAAACTAAAATAAAAGACCGTAAACACCCTGTATATTCTATAAGTGTGGTTATTAATTTGGTAATTTGGCACAGCTAGTGTACAAATTACATATGCGCGAAATAAAAATCATTCGATACACGATATAATAACAACGGTTCCCCATAGCGAATGAGAATCCGCAAGAAAAACATTAAAAAAATAAGATTAACGCGTCCGACGATATATTATACGTATATACATATTTAAAAGGAGCTCGCTAAACCAAAAAAAGTAAAAGAAAAAAACGTAAGAACGAAACGGAGAAGTATACCTACAGCGCCAGTCGTCCCAAAAGAAACGAAAGCCCCCTGGAAGAACGAACCCAGGTTGAAGAAAAAGATAATCTTTTGTGCTAATTATAAAATACGGTTATTAAAAATGAGAAATGTAAATTGCACTCTCTGAAAGGAAAGAATTAGTGTTTTTCGTATGGGCACTGGCATTAATACAGAACGATAAATAAGACCGGGTAGCGGGACGCCCGTTTGCGAAGAGATCGCCCGGTTCCACGGCGTACACAGGCGTTTGCTTGCTTACCTATCCGGTCGAGACGGGTCGGCCGACGGAATCATCGCATGGAGCGAGGGAAAGACCTTCTTTTGTCCCTTTCACCGGGACCACGTGTCCGCCAAAACGTATAACGCCCAATTAAAACCGACGCGCACAATGGGGCTGCTTTGAATGGCCGCGCGGATGTCCTGTCGCACACGTATTTATGTGTGGATAGTATTGCGTTGTGGTATATCTATGCGTTCGCTTCTGCGAAAATATGTTTATTGAAAGGGATAGCAGAATCTGTTTATTTGTAGCTTGAATTGAGTACAAATTAGCTTTCAAATAGTGTATAGAAATCTAGGCACATTTTAGCAAACCAAAAGAGAGGTGGTTCGAGGAGGTAAGGAAGGATCCGAGGCTGATGATGAGCATCGAAGTCATAGACGTTTAAGGCCTGAATAGCTGTTCTAGTAACTGTCAAGGTATACCCAACTATTAACCGTTTGAGTCCAAGGGGGTATTGAAAAACACTGTCGAAGAATCCCAAACAGCGCAACCGCGCTTTCTCTAAATGAGTACCCTCTAAATGAGCAGCGCGATAGCGCTTGTTTTATTTTATGTCCAAAAATACCAAGCGGCGCGATAGCGCTTTGTTTATTTTATATCGACGAATCCCAATCGGAGCAATATCGCTTCTTGTGTTTGTTAATTTTAATTTTCATGCTATGTAAAAAAGGAGTTCATCCAATATGTTTTGATAAACACCGATGTTACAAATTATAATTGTTACTCTTCATTTAAATTGTTTGTTCATAACACAAAAATATTGTTAAATAAACATTTTTATTTTGTAATGTATTATTGCATTATTATAGTATTATTCAACCTATTGTAAAATGTACTATTTACATTAAAAGGAGCTGTGTGATGTACTTGCTTCAGTAAATCTGAGCGCGCGACTTCGACAATCGGTAACGCACCGTCAATTGTCGAATATGTTCGAAATGTGCTGGGTTTTCTCGCCATAAAATCTCAACAGCGCGATCGCGCTGCTTGGGACTCAAACGGTTAAGTAAAAATAGCATTTATTAATTTTATATGAAATTTTTAAAATAATTTTTTATTAAATATTGTCTTTGATTGTCACGAGCAATTCTAGTTTGACATCAATATTTTACACCTAAGATGTTCAATAAAACTAAAAACATCTCCATCACAGGATTCAATGAAATTAATTGTTTCGCAAAAATTCCCACTGGAGCACATGAGAGAGCGAGATGGTCTTTTAGATTATGTATCACAGATCGTCGGTAATGTAAACCTTGAACTACTCGTTGAACTCAGTATTCGGTTTAAGCCGAACCTAATTTTCGGTTCAGTTTAGAATTGAACTTAATCTGGATTAGCTTTTCCTGCATTGAACGAATCAGTTCAGACGTTGAACCAGCCTAACCAATACATTTGCATTAGGATGTTTTCGGTGTGCAAAACGTGTGCGATATTCCCGCTCTGGCATTTTAGCATTCCGATTACAGAAACAGTACACCATGTAAATATCGGCATATTCATTGAACCCATTATGAATGAACAAAATCATAGCAAAGGAACGAAAAAGCACAGAAACGCACGAACTAATCTAGACTTATCAAGTAATCATAAATTTTATTTTTGATGAAAGTGTGTTAGTGAATTGATATCAAAAAGAAAACGTTTACCAATAGTATCAATTATTCTTCTTTATACGAAAATTGCATCTATACTTGACGCGGCGAACAGATGCAGTGCCTGCAATGTGTTATCCATTGCATCTGTTCCCCGCGTCGGGTATAGCTCTATCAAGAGATATCGAGCAGTCATTTGTGGAATAAAAGAACTTCGAGAATCTCGTATAAAGGTTTGAAGTATGGTACAATATTTTCATGTTGAGATATTCGATTCAGAATTCAACAAACTGTAACGTCGTTGCTTTTGCGTCAATTTATACGCAGCCTATAGAATGTACGCCCGGAGTGCGTCCTGATTTAACCGTAATGCAATTTAAGCGTGAAAGTTAGTTTTTTCTCCAATATGAACGCCTTAAGTATAAGTTTATTTCTATAGCGGATACGTAATATAGAGCAATTTCATTTCATAGCAGCATAACTGTTGGATTTAAAACTTACCACCGCACCACCGGTCGGGCTTATTAGGTAACGATTCCGATCGGAAAAACTTTAACGGAATAACTGGCAAGTCTAATACTAAATGAATGTATGCCAGAATGAAAGTTTACTTAGGGGCCAATACTACGGTTCTATCGCATTTCCTGTATAATTATTTATTCCTTTTTCACTTCCACGAGTTTATAGCTTGTAATTTTAGCTCGAAACGCCTTATCGTTTATATAATTGTGATGTGGTTGGCTCGAATCTGCTATTATAGCGCTGTTTCTAGAGAGAGGATTTGAATTAAGTCTCAGCGTCGATCTAATCGGGATCTATAATACCGGTTGGTCTTATTATTATTAAAGAACTACGTATATATACCGGTTTTCAGGCGCTGATGGGAGATTGTCGATATTAAACTGGGTTGTAAGAGCTATCATGTACGTGTTTCAGTGAAATGGTGAAATATATTCTGGGAAGTAACGGTTTTGTTATTATGTTATAAGAAAAATTTCCACTTATACAAGATGCGCCTGATGTAGCAGGGTCCAAATTGCCAACTAGTAACGACACTTATAGAAAATGCAAACCGGCGAAAGCGATTGTTCGACCGTGAAAAGAAAGAAAAATTAATCTACAAAACCAATTTAATCCGGCCCTCATAAAAGGAGTAATACTACGATCGAACCGTAGTATTGGCCCCTAAGTAAACATTCATTCTGACACACATTCATTTCATTTATGCCGACACGAATACTCTAGATAACCCGCCCGGGTTAGTATTAGACTCGCCAGTTATTCAGTTAAAGTTTTTCCGATCTGAATCGTTACCTAATAAGCCCGATCGGTAGTGCGGTGATGAGTTTTAAATCCAACAGTTATGCTGCTATGAAATGAAATTGCTCTATATTACGTATCCGCTATAGAAATAAACTTAAACTTAAGGCGTTCATATGTATCTAATATTTCTTAATCTAATACAATATTCAAATAATTAGGCGCAACAATCAATACATTGTATTCCTCTAGTTTACTATTTTTAGATATGCTAGTTAGATTGTGCAATAAACATATGAATAAGAAGTGAATCATATAAATACACGGACAGAAATTGGACATTCGAAGTTAAGGAGAAGCAAGTGAATGAGACTGATATTTTTAAATATTTTTATCTGAACATAATTACTGAACGTTGTCGACCTCAAAATCACTCCCTTGGGAATCCACACAGCGTTGGAGACGGTTCTTACATTCCTCATAGAAGTGCTGGAACTCGGATATCGGAATCGCCTTGAACTGAACGGCTACAGCCGTTTGAATGTTTTCGAGTGTCCCAAAATGATGTCCCTGCAGACGAATTTTCAGTCTTGGGAAGAGGAAAAAGTCGCAAGGACTCAAGTCAGGTGAATAAGGAGGCTGAGGAGTCGCAGACATATTTTTACTTGCCAAAACATCGTTTATGGAGATTGCTGTGTGACAAGGCGCATTGTCATGGTGCATCGTTCCTGATGTTTGGTCTCACACCCATGACCCATTTTCTGAGTTTTTCGAGAACCTCTCGGTAAAAATGTTGATTAACTGTCTGACCTTGAGGCACGAACTTTTTATGAACGATTCCCTGGCTATCAAAGAAACAAATCAGCATACTTTTGATCTTTAATTTCCTCATTCTTGCTTTCTTGGGCTATGGAGAGCCTGAAGTGTGCCATTCCATGCTCTGGCGTTTTGTTTCCGGGTCATACTCGAACACCCAACTCTCATCAC
>JARFOC010001205.1:389529-404257 GCA_031763485.1 Osmoderma eremita | reverse complement strand
AGGTTTAGTACTTTTATTTATTTAAAACATAATATAACGAAATAATTATAAGTATACACTTATGCTGAAATCAATAAAGAGTCCATCCGCCGTTGTTTTGCATAACTTCTTCCAATCTTGTCGGTATAGACTCTATTAATTTATGGCAATAGCCGTGACTTACTTCTTCCAATTTCTGCATAATTCGTTGCCACAATAGATTTCTGTCTCCTGGTTCTATAGCGTTTTCCCTCATTCTGTTTTTTATGTAACCCCATAGGTTTTCTATGGGGTTAAGGTCCGGGCTTCCTGCCGGCCAATTTAATAATCTCAAATTAGTGTCTGTAATCCATTGTTCGAGAACATTAGCCGTATGAATGGGTGAGTTGTCATGTTCGAATGTAAACTGATCATAAAGAGATGTTACCGATGGCAACATAACATTCTCCAAAATATCCCTATATTGTAATGCTGTCAAGTGTCCATTAATATCCCAAATAGTACAAGGTCCTGCGTATGACATCCAACCCCATCTGCTACAGAAAACCGCCCACTTCTATTTTTCGGATGAACATATTGTGGTGCAATCCTGGAGTTACGGGGACGGGTAACTAGGCGCGTATGGGTGTTTGGGGTGCTTTGAAACGTCGACTCGTCGCTGAAGATTACCGTTTTCCAAAAATCTACGGGCATATTCTGATAGTATAGTGCGAAATTTATTCTGTCTTGACGATTGCGCTCGGAAAGTTCCATTTTAATAGCAGCACGATAGCTTTTGAGGCCACTTGCCCTCAACCTTTTGCTCGCCGTTGTTACTGAACCGGGAAAGCTGGTAGCTGCAATGGCTTCCTTGCAACTTGCGAATGGATGGTCTGCATAAAATTGCCTTAACATGGTATCTTGATAAGCAGTGGATATTCTTTTTTTTTTAAGTTTTTGGTTCGTTTGCAACTGAACGTGATATTTGCCATTTTCTTTTTAAGCAAAAAATTGTATTGGGATTCACGCGCTACAGCACGTAGACTTGATCCGTTTTCCAACATTGTTATTGCGCGCACCCTGTCTTCTGTTGACATCATATTGTGCGGCACGTATTTAACTGTTCCTAATTATAATCGTAATGCAATCAGAATATACATGAGAATATATGTAAGCCAGTATTTGCTATTGAAATCTAAGTATATAATAAACAACAGCTGCCTTGTTCATTTTTCTAACACCTGTTTTCTAAGATAGACTGGGGTATATGTAGGTATTTCAAGTTTTAAATAAATGGATTTAAAAAAAAAGAATGGTGGCATAAAATTGGGGTAGTGGTAAATTGGATTATTAAATATCTGTGACCTGTCATGTTTAATATAAATTTCATTGTAGTTATTAGTGATACAAGTTATTAAAAATAAAGTTATGTAAGGGATTTGAAAAGGAAAAGGAAATATACCATACACACATAACTAATGTAATTGCAAACTTAAATATAATTATGTATAAATATTCTGTAAGATCACTGCATAATTGTTCATATCGTTAAATTTAGGTTATTGCATTTATATGGATAGATATTCATTTACACCCAAGTACTTCGATTTTTACTTTGTAAAAAAGTTTCTTCTTTAAAGTGTTTACTATTTCAACGTAATTACACAAAGAAAAACATATTGGCGTCAATCAACTTGTCATACTAAACTGTATAATCGCGTGTTTTGTATATACATACTCGTGTATCCATGCACATCGTTTGCACTAGCTTCATTCAACTCGGCAAGCATTTAGAATAACAAACCGGTATAGTATAACAAACAATGCAGTTTTAATGACGTGACGTGGCAGGTTTAGTGCCTTTTTTTATCACACGACAGTGAAGTATTATACTTAAAAAAAAAAGATTAAAATAAAATGAAAAACGAAATAAAATCGTTAGTTCGTTGATAAGACTATTGGGGTAATGTGACAAGCAGATATGTTAAAGAATAATTTGTAAGGCGAATTATGTAATAAAACACTCTAATATAATCGGAGTTTGCACTTAGTGACTGATCTGAAGACATCTCTGTATACCAACGATGATGCACCGAACGATTTATGGTATGAAATTGCAACGAAGTCATAAAATTTCTTATCCAGACAGACAAAAATATACAAACGCAGACGTGCTCTTCCGTTTTCGGATATATGAGTGCTTTATAATTAACCCAACTCCGGGAATGTTATGTATGTATATAATACGGTCTTAATTTTATAGGTTTGTTGCTAAGTTATAAAAGCACCCAGCAGCGATTTTATAGCTAGAAATTATTACGCACCACATCAAGTAATTAAGAAAACCGTAAATATTTAGACTGGAACCGACGTACAGTACTGTCAGAAGAAATGGTGTTCGATTTTTGTTTTTAAACAAGGAAACATTTTTTATGCAAAAGCAGATTTTAATAATTCCAGGACGGTTGCTTATAATCGATGCGTTTCTGGTTGTAGGATCTGTACTTTGTGTTCCTCTCACCTTTCTTTATGAATTTGCATACATACAGGAAGGTGTCTGTACACGCATCAAAATAATCTACGGGACTCCTAGATGCATTTCTGCTTCACATAGGTAAACAATTGTTTGTTGTATGTGAAGGTATAAGTCGACTATCATTACTTCTTTACTTTTAGAAATAGGTAAAAATACTTATTGAAAAATAACTGTTTATTTAGGAATAATTTTCAAAATGAATAAATTTTTACAAAACTTATGTAAAAAAAAACAATAACAATCAACAACATGTGACAATGAGTGTGTTCTGAATTCCCGGGGCGTCTTCACACTCTTATTCTTCTTGTATCTGGCCGCAAACCAAACCGGGATTCATCAAAAAACAAAACAGATGCCCAGTTTTGTTGATCTCAACTTAAATGTTGCTGCGGCCATTCTAATCTTCTTCGGGGATTTCCTCTCGACAAAGCAGAGGACGAGGGGGGGGGGGGAGGCTTAAGACTATCTGCATGGAGTTTATTCCTCACTGTTTGATCGCTTATTAACACATCATGATTGTCGTGAAGTCGAAACACTAATTCGGCCGCCGTAATATTAGGGTTTCTTATTCCACAAAGTCTCAAATATCTGTCTTAAATTGGTCGACTGGTCATCGCGTCTTTCTAAACGTTAAATTGCCCCACTACATACCCCACTTCCTATTATTTTATGGTACTAGTTTCTTATATTTGTAACTCTCCGCCCGAGTCGATTTCATATTTAATTTAGTTGTATGATAAATATTTACTGGGGCGTGAATAAAAAGAAATCCAATCGATTTATTAGCACGATCGTATAGCGACAGCCTATAAAGATATTAATATTACTACACAAGTAGGCCTATAAAATCCATTTATAATATCCAGACGGTGTAGATATCGTTCTCTGTGCGCGAGATAAATATTTAGACTGGATTAGAAAGAGGTTTCTGGATATTAGCGGCTATATGCGTATGTTGACATAAATATAAGAACACAGAAACACAGTCCGCGATAAAAACTATAGGACATACCCTAGATTTTATATTTATGAAGGGGTTACAACATCTGAAAAAATTGCACAAAACGCAACTATACAATATAAAAACGTTATGTTATTATCATATTATTATCAATTAATGAAGTATCCTATCAAAGAAACCGTATACTACTTTGTAGATCATAGTATTAAAAGCATGGTGTAAATTTGATTAAAATCGGCGGAATAGTTTTCAAGGTATGGTGTCCATCAGTTTGAAAACAGTTTCCCCCAACACTTTTTGGTCCGTTCTTCTGCCCTCTTTTGTCTCTCCCTGCTCTCTTGCGACAGCTATTGAAACTAGATTATCAGTGCCCTCCGTCCAATGGTTCCATTTAATACATGCATCATTAAGAAAACACTCATAGTCACTCCATCGTCGAACAAACTGGCGCCAATATAGGACCTGTCAAAGCTTTTGATTGTGTCGACCACGAGTTTCTGCTGTCTCAGCTGGAATTCTACGGAGTCAGAGGTATACCACTCCAACAGAGGAGTGCCGCAAGGATCTATTCTGGGACCACTCCTTTTTGTAATATATATATAAATGATCTGCCATCAAACGTGGACTATTCCAGAACCTTAATATATGCGGACACATCTTTCTTACTGCGTAGAAGCAGCACACTGGAAGCAGTTGTAGGAGCCGCTGCGGAATGGCCTGATGCTAATACATTAAAACTTCAAAAAAAAATCAGTCGCAGCGATTCTTGTTCAGCAATAACAATGAATGCATTAAGTTTCTGGCCATTATCTTCGACAATGCACTGTCTTTTAAAGGGCAAGCATATACCTTGCAAGAACCTCACTTACCTGAATCCAATAACATTAGGTTAAGCTCATTCCTCACACCCCCCATATACAGCTTCATTGAATTATACAGCGTGTTTCAGCGATTATGGTCAATTTTATATGCAAATCACTGTAGGTTCTAGGTCTTCTATACTGCAAATAACACAGTCTGAAATTTTTCTTTTATAAACGTAGATTTTTGATATTGGTCGACTTTTATAGCAAAGTGACGTTTTTTCGAAATTGTCAAAATTGAATACAGGGCCGAGTTAAAACTCAAATACATAAATTTCTCAATTATTTTGAATAGATCAGCCTGTATTTTATATCGTAGAAAGAAGAAATAAATCTGAAATAATATATAGGTGTTCTATTTAAGAAAACGTTTGTTTGGTTCACCCTGGTGATATGGAACACCCTGTATATGTGAAAATAATTTTAAAATGTTAAGTTTAAGACTGTCTACGTAAATATCTTTTTTTGATACCTTATCTGATAACAAACATATCGAGCTGTGCCACACTAATGCGTCATCGTGTATACGTACCTGTGAAGTTTAAAAAAAGAAGTAGATGTTTTTTAATTTCAAATTTTGTATTTTATTTTTTTGGTTTAGAAATCGTCTCCTATTATAGAATCTATTTAACCTATCCTTTCATTATGTTCCTAAACGTTCGTGAACCATCACTACATACATATCGCGATACCAATAACGTCCGGGACTAAGTCGAAATTCCGTTTCCAGAGCGTGGAAAACATCACATTCACCACTGAAAATTGATAAGAGACCGTTAGAGCGCCGTCCCATCGAGTTTTGGTAACGAAAAAAGGTGGAAAAGGTGGTGCGCTGATGGATATACATATAAAACGGCCGCGCCCGCCCTACATGCATACTTTACATACATATATCCACTCGTTTCAGATAACTTTCATTATCATATCGCGGTATTTATCTTTATTCGCCCCGCGTTGGCGTAATTAAAAGTAACGATCAAATAATGACGGGTGACGCTGGTGGCGATCGGGCACGGAATCGAATCCCGTAACGAATGCGAAATCTACGCAACATACATATTATAAAGTTGCGAAATGTGTCTCGCGTATCTGGGCGGCAATAAAATATTAAAACGGCCGATTTTTCGTTGTCACCAACGTACGACGTGAATCAACGTAAAACGTAGAGATAGGGTGAGGTCGACTCGTGTAATTTAAAAACGTGCTGCCAATATTTACTCGTAATTTTTGCGTGTGCATGGTGAACACACTGTATCGGATCACTCCTTCCACACAATACATTGATTGATCGGGACACGTGTTTCGGAAATACACGGATTCACATCGTCAATCGCATGACGGAATGAACGTAAACATAACTATTTTCATAAAGATGCACTACTCTCTCTCTTCTTCCTTTTCCCTCTACACTGAGAAAAAAGATCAACCAATAACTGGTTCATCCAACAAACTTTTGTATTTAAATATGCTCAAACCACTCAATTGTTTAAATCAATCACCTAGAATTAGTTGCATTAATATTGTTGCAACAACCAACAATAGTAGTTAATCCAATTATCTGTTAAATGTTGTCTAAAGAATTTAACGCTTTTGAGACAAACTTAAAAATGAATTTAGCAAACAACGATAGTACATTGTCCGAACCGAAAAAGATAGGAGAGTGAATGCTTTTGTAGTTTTAAATTAAAATCAAGCAACCATTGAACCTAAGTAATGGTATTAGTACTACCTAACCCACAATGATTTGCACCAACCAACAAAATGCGTTGACTCAGATATGTAATATATCTTGCATTAACTGCAAGATATATTAGATATCTGAGTCAACGCACCTGTTATTTTGAGTCAGTAATGGATGCATGTTGGTGACGTCATCAGAAAGTACAGTGTGTACCAAAAGTAATACTACTTCTAGACTTATTTGGCGGAATTAATTTGTATTTAAAAGCCCCGTCGTTGATTCTTTCTCTATTGTCTATTGCTACCAGTTAGTTTCATAAGGATGCGATCAGAAGAGTAATCGTTGCGGTTTGCAATATTTTTAATATATTGTTTTTTTTTCTTATCTGTTTTGACTCAACCCGAATCTAATTACTCTATTCACCAGTAGGTTAAACCCGGACATATTATGTTGTTCACAATTGCTCGAATCCACCATTATGGATCTGTCTGTGTCATTGGTTAATAATCATTCGTCCTGCTTTTTGTCTTCCCAAGTTCGAGAACGTAGAAATCCTCCCATTGAATCCCTTCTGCAATTGCGCATCTGGGAAGATGCTGTTGGGAAAAGCTTATAGGGAGTAAGCTATGTTCTCCGATGTTAATACCAATTTTTTGCACCCTTCTTCTCCAATCTTTAAGTGTTGCTTCCAAGCATAGATTAAATAGCAGTGTTGAGAGTCTACAACCATAACGCAATCCTGTTCTTGAACAGATTGCTGCTGTCAAAGTTTTTTTTCTGACATGACTTGAAAAATCGACAATATTTGGAACTATTAGAAATTAACTCGAAAAGAGGCGTCCTAAACGTAGCATCATCAAAGCAATAACCGGAGATTCAGACGAAAGAGATGAAATCATATGGAAGAACTGATCCACGCTATATTACGTTAACATTCTGAAATTACTGGTTAAACACTCCAATATTCTAACAATTTGGGAGAAATTCAAAGATATTTAACTTATCAAGAAGTAAGCCTCCTAAATCGTGAGGAAGCGCCGTTATTTTTCTCAGCACTATTCGATTTATTATGGGCGGTTAAAAAACGTGCCTTTGAGACGGCGTGCGGTCTTTTCTTAGAATTGTGCCAGTCAGGGCAAAGTGGGAAAAATGTTGCGTGTGTTTTTTTGGGTGGATGGTGGAGGGAGTGAAGGGAAAGGAGAAGGTAGTGCGTGTGTCTAGTTTAAGCGATCTTCGAAAGCCATTCGGTGCCGGACTTGATGATGGGAATCCACGTATTCTCGAAACACGTGTCGTCCCGAATTAATTAATACTTGTGCGGGAGGAGTAATCCGAACAGTGTGTTTATTAACATGAAGTAATGGGCAATCAATGGAATCAAATGTTTTAGAAAAACCAGTGGGTACCATGTCCACCTGAATAGGTTTATTGAAAGTTTTGATGAAATTGTGTGACCTTCGCCAAGTTTGTAACGGTCAAACGTCCAGTAATGAAGATGTTGAGGTGACTGATGGAAGTCAAGCTTCCACATCTATCACTGTTTGTTGATCAAATTATAGATTGAAATATCTTGACGAAATTACCCAAATGATAACCAACCTGTAGTTGAGAGTTTTCGTAGGACCGCCCCCTTGTATGCATTGGTATTATTCTACTTATTTTCACAACGTCGTCGGGTTATTGACGCCTTATATTTTGCACAGCCTATATCTACGTGGTATTTGTATATACTCAATTGGATATGTATCGCCCACGTACGTCATCTGTTATTTTTATTTTATTAGCAATAATTCGATTTAACAATAACCTTTTGTTCTATTGCTCAATCCAAGAAAAAGAAAATACATATATAATATGCATCGTACAATGATGGCGTAAATATTTTATTGCCCATATATTAAATTACAAATACAATATCCATTATGTCAACTTACGTATGCACAGATATACATACAACTAAAGTATCGTTAAAGATCCGAGCACGCATACATACACGCGAGTAATTGTTATTGGAACTACCTAGGTTATATTATTAATATGTTTAATTGCCCTTTCAATGGCGAAACGAAGAAACGGCACGTCCCACTGTTGGTGTATTAACGATATGCGTTTCGCTTTATCAAGTTTATTGTACGCCAATTTGATTTTATGTCCGAGTTTGTCAGTTTTTATTGATCGTAACTGAAAGTGCGTTCTTAGACTAACAAGTTAGTTACCCACGTTTTTATTTTACTGAATATACTTTACTCCCCCCTATGAAGAATAAGACAAATTTTCGCCTGTGAAAGAGGTCTGAGTATGTTGTGTAAGACATAAATAGCGTGTGCATGGTATCCTATAGGAATGTTTTTGTAAATATATATATTGTAATACAACCCCCCCCCCCTCACTATTATTATTTTAGTTTTATTAAAACTTTTGTTTATAAGACAACAAAAATAATTCTAGTGAAGGCGGGGTTCTATTACAATTGGCGCCCAACGTGGGGCATATTCGGGTTGCAAGAAGCTACAGGAGTATACAGAGTATACAAATATACAGGGTAAAGGGTTTAATTAAATCGTTTATCTAGGGAATATCTTTATATTTGTGTGTAATTTCCATAAATTGAGTTATTTTTGGCCGGAATATTACCAGTTGTAGAATCTGGGTATCAGATAAAATAAGGTTTATTGTCGTATCGCTTATTGTTAATTTGTGTTAATTTGTTTATTATATTATATTTATTCATATTATGAAATATGTCTTTAATTTCTTGTTAACATACAAACTTAAATAACATAATAGCAGCAGCCTGAATTGAGGTGGACGTGGCTAAGGACCTAGACCTTGAGACGAACTGTGAGTAATTGTATGGTGTTCAAAACCATTAAGTGATGCGTTAAGATAATCTGGGATAATGGTTTATACCTGAGTAGATTAAAAAAGAACAATCATTTTATGCGGGGGGATTTGAACATTTTAAAAACATTTATTTAAAGGGATTATTAATTTAAGATAATGCTTTTCCGGGTTTTCACGAATTTCACTATTATATGTACGCTCCATTGGTAAAATCACCGGAATTATTATTAATGGGTTGTTCAATTGTAATGAAATTAGTAAAGTGGGGGCATTATTAGAATTGTCGCCACAAATTGGGGAATTATTTTACCGGGAGATTGATATTACAATATATAACATAAGTAGTAAGTGTATTTAAATTTCGTACATGATACAAGTATTAAAATTGTTGCAATTGTGAAGTGTAGGTTCAAAATTTCGCAGTTTTTATGAACGAACTAACAAATTGAATCGCCAGTGGATAACACAACAATGGCGTTACTCCACTAGTATCTGGGAGTTGTATTTGGCAGAAAACTAAACTGGGGCAAACACGTCAAAGCAAAACCCGAAAAAATATATGTGGTTTTCTGACAGTGGCGCCGCATTCTTTAGGAGATCTGAGGACTTTCTCCAAGGGTGATGATGAGCGTATACATCCCCGTTGTTCGGCCCATGCTAACTTATGGCGCCTTGGTCTCGTGGCCACGAGAAAGACGAGTGGCAGCCAAGAACCAGCTGATAATTCTGCAACGCTTCGCATGTCTCAGCATAACGAGCGCAATGCGAACCACCCCGACGGTAACAATGGAACCCCCTTATGTGTCCCACCACTGGATCTCTTCGTGGAGGAAATTGCGCTTAGGACGGTTAAAAGACTGCGACGTGGAGGTCTTTTGGACGCAGTGGAAGGGGCATGTGGCCACGTTAGCGTCATTCGAGAGGGCGTCACCTCTCTTTGATGTTTGCTTTCCGCAAACGATATCGTATCCACATTGAGACCCACCTCGTACTATCAGCAATGATTTCCAATTTCCCGGGTAGATCGAAAACCAAAACATATACTGGAGCAGGAATTTTCTCTTCGGAACTAGAAATTGACTTAATCCTTGCTCTGGGAGGATATATTTTGAGGGATGCCACCGGGGGAAGTAGCACAAAGAGCCCAATATGGTGGCCCAAGTGCATGTGGTTTCTTGCCACCCTTCCCCCACCATCAAATCCAGAATCCATTGGTAAAGAGCATACCATTCAAGATTTTACCCAAGCCAACACCTTAGCCTGACACTTTTTTCCTATGCAATTTCTACTGAGGATGCAACTTAGTTGCCGAAATGGGTGCTTAGAGTCATTTATTCATTAAAGTTATTGTCTAGTATTTGAAAGCCGCTACCTTATATTATTTTATAATGAATTTAAGTACAAAAATCGGAAGAAGTTGAACGTTTTATTGTAAAATTTCCAATCTGAAGTGCAGGATCTTATCCTAGATAGGCCAAAATATGTTTGTACATTCCTAAGTGACCGATTATTTTTTCTTTGAAGAGTCAATGCAAAAATACCCTTACCACGGCTTTAAGGTGGTTACTGTCTCCTATTATTTTATACCTTCTTTGAAGCCTTGCGTCTTCACAGACAAGGTTGGGGTAATTCAGAATAATTCAGCAAAGAAATCGATTTATTATTTCTCCTGGGGAATCTTCGCTTCACTTTAATATCATATTCATATAGCGTTCAAAATTGTTTTTATAGTTAGGTATTTAAAAAAAAACAATGTGAAAAACAGAACGCTTAGGACTAGAGTGATAAACGGCGATAAGAAAAAAATGAAGTGGAGTATACAGTTAGACAAGGTGTTAAGTCTCTGCATTAGGATACAAACAAACAAAGACAAGGTGGGAATGAATCAGCTTACATGGACGGCAGAAAACCGGCAGGACACTGAAAAGTGGAAAGATTAATAGATAGAAAAATAGTTGGGAATATTCATACCGGTCGAAGCACAATAAAAAGCGGACGCTTTCTGAGCAATTTATTTATTGGAACATTGATTGCATTCAGAACTAAAATTATACCTTTGCCCCTAACTGGCACATATTTCATTGATATTTCTTTGTATTTTTGAGATGATACACAAAGAAACTGATGCGGCTGTTGTACCTGATCTTTATAATTCTCTTGTTTTCCTTCGAAATACATAAACATAAGAATAATCTTCTCAGTATAGTTTGCCATGGCTGATCTTTATCCTAAAAATATTTTTTCGTCTATGGTTAGCAGCCGTTTTTTATCTTAGTTATATTTGCACACTTGATACATATTTATTATTATGATAATACTTATTTAATGGTTGGCGACTAGCTAGTTGTAAGGTAAAAAGATTAAACCTCACAGGTAATTTCAGAAATTGTGCATTTGCTTACTTTGTCTCCCAATCCTCACTTTGTAACCAAGTAATAGGAACAGACCATGGTCGTTAAGTGAGAATAATCTGTATGCAAATAATATAATATATAATTATTTTGATGGCTTTGCTAAGAGTAGTTCTATCGTCAATTATAGAGAAATCATTACTCTGTTTGTGTTTTTATTTGTAAATTTCTACTCTGCTTGACAATCAAAGTACATAGCTCGAAGTAGAGTTTGGCTTTGATAATATCAATCGATGAATTGTTGCCACCAGGGTACACGCATACAAAGCATTTCTTCTCCTACGCAATACGACACCGTGGCACCCATTCTTTCTCATTAGCTCTGCGTACGCTGTGAGTAAAAAAATATAAATAATAGCATTATTGTATGAATAGAGGGTAGAACAAATCCCCTTACTCCCCCACAGCGAAAAAAAAAATGGACTAGCTTGTCCCCCATGCATTTTTAACGACTTTCATTGTATATTTAATTATTGTAATATTTACGAAAGCGCTCCAAGAGAAAAGGGTCCACACGCTGACTAACCGAGGGTTGAAAAATACTTCGCTCGCTTTAAACAAGCAACAGAGAGCCTCTTTCTCGTCCCATGTCTAATTTACTTTCGCAAAGTTTTATTATATATATAAAAACAGCTCTCTCAGCGCGCTTCAGCTAGGCGCGTGAGTTCAGCGATCCTTCTCCAATTTTATTACAATACTTCTTGGGGGAAGAAAATAAAAAACTTCTCGATGGTGTCGCGGATTGTGTCGAGAAGCGAGACGGAAGATGAAAGTTTTGTGTGGGTCTTATATACTGTTAAATACAACGCTCAAGGAACGCATAAGAGTAAACGGTCTGCTTGTAATTTTAAAGTCCTTTAGACCTTGTTAGGTGGGAAATTTCGTAATCGTCATTTTTGATGGATGTAATAAAAGTTTGGGACTTGGATCTCTCGTCCGCTGGTTTTCCCTAGAAAGGGAAATATAGAATAAAAGGTCCTGCCTCTAATTTATCGACATGATTGTATTATGAGATTCTGAGAGTATTTCTCGAATGTTCGGACGTGATTAAAAGGTAGAATTTGTCAAAACTTTATGTTATTTTAAATAAAAAATAAATAAATTTTAATACATTTCGAGATTAATTACGGCCTTGTTCTTCGGTGGTAGTAATAATATGCATGCGTAATTTACAACTAATCTGATATATTGAATTCGGCTACCCCACACATTACACATCTCATTAAATTCAATGTTTCCTCACATTTTCCTGCAATTTCATCTTAATTTGTTGTCAATATGAAATCCAAAGTATTTCACCCTACTCTTGAATGGGGAAACTTACATCCTCTGTAAATCGTATTTCGTTTGGAGGAAGGCTCTTGTTATCTTTTGATAGTACTTAAATAATCGAGTATTTCTGTATTCCGATATCATGCTGAAGATGACTCCTAACAGCAGCAGGAGGTGAAAAGCTAGTATAGGTAATAAGCATGACGCATTTTGAGATTTATCATATAATGCTTTCTCGACTATTTTGTCGCAAAATAACCCACCTTCTAGCACTTCGGAAATTGTTGACACATATTCATTTAGCCTTCCTCTTACCTACAAATGAGAATGTTATACGTGCCATTGGTAATCTATTCAACAAATTCACAGCCGTCATATAGACGTCATATACACAGATCTGACAAAGGCTTTTGACACAATCGACCACAGCTTATTCATTTCCAAAATGGCTTCATTCGGTTTTGTTCCATCCGCTACTAACTTAATCAGATCTTACCTTAGCGATCGCCCATGCTATGTGTTCTACAACAGTCACCCCTCAGATGAATTTGTATTAGGATCGAGGGTGGCACAAGGGTCAAATCTCGGGCCCCTATTATTTAATATCTTCATTGATGAATTGCTTCATGAGCTTGTCTGTCCAATTCTTGCATACGCGGAGGACACAAAAATATTTGCTGAGATTTCTTCTTGGTCTGATGTGTGTAATTCGCAGTCAAATTTAGATACTTTAGTTAGCTGGTGCGTCAAACGTAGCTTGAATATGAATGTCACTAATTGCTGTGCAATGTCTTACAGCCGTGCTACTTCCCCAATTAACTCGATTTATGCAAGTGATGGGATCTCTCTATCAAAGAAAACGGAAGTTAAGGACCCCAGAATTACTTTCGATAATCAGCTGAACTTTAAGCTACACATTAAATCGTTATGTCAGAACACATTAAGATCTTTGGGGTTCTTGCTGCGCGTATCTCGCTACTTCTCAGACATCAACCTCATTAAAGGTCTCTATTATGCATACGCGCCGAGTAACTTGGAATACGCTGCTCTGGTTTGATACCCGATCTATGCTTGTGATTGCTTACAACTGGATCCGATACAGCGAAAGTTTCTGAAATATTTAAGCTTCAATCTGGACGGAGAGGGGTAAACACACTGTTCGGATTACTCCTCCCGCACAAGTATTAATTAATTCGGGCGACACGTGTTTCGCGAATACGTGGATTCCCATCTTCAAGTCCGGCACCGAATGACTATCGAGGATTGTTCAAACCAGAACCCACGCACTACCATCCCCGCCGCCGTCCAATCGTTCATAATTAAAAAAAAATACTGAGTAACTACCGCAACGCCGTATCGAGGCACGTTTTTAACCGTTAATAATGAATGAAATAGTGACAAAGAGACCGACGCCGTCTTAAAAGGATGTTTTGTAACCGTTTCACAATAAATCAAGAAGTGTTGAGAAATATAGCGGCGCTTCTTCACGATTCAAGAGGTTAATGTTCTTTTTAATATAAACCGATTCATAAGCATCTAACTCGCGTGTGGATGTTACCGATTTCATTAGTTCTAAATTTTCTATATTTATATTATGTCCCGTTTTTGCTATATGTTCAGCGACTGCTGACATATCAGGTCTCCCGTGGCGAAAGTGTGAAATATGTTCCTTATACCTAGTTTCTAGGAGAGGGGTACTTCACAGGCATAGTTTTTGGAGCGTCACAATATACCATCATTATCACCCACGAGAAATTCAATCTGACAAAAATTTCTTGTGAAATTGTTGAATAATGATGTTGATTGTATATTTCTTTTAGGCCGACTAAAATTTTATGTACCGCGCATTAGTGCAAGAACTGAAATCAACTTCCGGCTTAATATAGCAAGAACAAACATTTTGTACCGAGCGCCAGCTACAGTTTTGATGCGAATCGAAAGCAGTGAGGATAGCATAGTAAATTAACGTCAACAAACTGGTTGAATTGTTTAGTTTTAGTTTCGGTTTAAGATTACAAAATCCACTTATAATGCAACTTTGATTTTTAATTATATAATATTGCCTGCGCTTTTTATGTGTCCTATACTGGGTCACTTGACCTGTAAATATTGCAAGGACTGTGGAGCAGCACAATAAGCACACTGTTCGGATTACTCCTCCCGCACAAAGTATTGATTAATTCGGGACGACACGTGTTTCGG
>JARFOC010001205.1:357450-373494 GCA_031763485.1 Osmoderma eremita | reverse complement strand
CCACGACAATAGGATTAAAAGAGTTCAGCAATGAACAGCTACAATTCCCACGGGAATGTAAAGCTTTCATAATAATATGCGGAAAGAGACCGAGATAATTCATTCACAATGTTCACAAAATTCAATTTGAGGTACCTTTCTCGCAGACCCGACCTAACTCCTTTTGACTATATCTATTCTAAGTTGAAACCCCCCTTGCGAAGATGTCGATTGTCTTCAGATGAACTACTAAGAGACGCAATTTGCGAGTTTTTTTTGAGAAGTTATTGAATCAGTTTTTTAGAACATCGCGGAATCAAAATCTTTTCTTTTTTTGGTTAGGTAGATTTCATTTTAATCTCCTTCTGTAACAGCTTTGAGACGTAGTCGAAGAGGAGAAAGAGGCAGACTGAATGCGACCGATGCAGAAGACTTGAGTCTCGCTTGCGTTTATCTGTCGACTTAAATTAAATTTATTTTTCAAATATAATATAATAATTTATATAAGCGCGGGTGGAGACGGTCGGTCGGCCGTTAACAAGATTAAAAGTCTACTCGACCGGGGGGATGCGGAGAACCGATTCGGAATGTAAATATTTTCCAAACGTATCGTTGCTCACCCCGCCAAGCAATAAAGTTGGAAAATATTAAAGCCAAACATAATTTCTCCGACGCGGTTGCAACGACCGACGTGCCACAGCCAGTCGCCGGCATATACGTATTACGCCAGTAAAATATGAAATAAAATAGAAAAAGGTCCTACGTTCGTTTGCCTTCTTCAGACGCACGCGGAGGGAGAAAGAAATGTATTTGGTTAAGGACGGTGTTACGATCTCGTGTAATCTCTGTCGTGTTCTTTTGTATTTGTATCTACCTGGCGGTTCAGACAGACGCGCCGCGAAGTTATTACAAAATATATTTTTATGAATTTTTCCGTTTCTCGGATCAAATTAATCTTATTTTTATGTAAAAACGGCCGCTCAATAAATCACGACGTAAACTAGCTGGCTAACTGGGTTTTTTATTTAATGGTTTTAAGGATCTTTCTAGGCGCTAGTTTCTCTCGAACATTCCTAGGCATTTATCGGGATTAAGGTTCTGTCAAATTTAATGCGTAAGTGTGAGAAAATATTAAAGATATTTGTATTTACTATGTGTTAAGCAGAGAAAATGTTAAATTGAAATAGGATCCATAGCCAGGATATTACGACTTAACCCTTTAAAGGCCAACGTTCCCTTTTCTGGAAGTTAACTTCTATAATTTTCTGTATGAAAATCGATTTGTGGAAAGCATTCCCAATTATATACTCTAGACGACACTCCAGTTGATTTTCATCAATTTACATCTTTCATAATTTTATTACTCTTATATAAAAATAATTAGCAGATGTGCTGATTTCAATACAATATGTCCCCTTTTCAGAAAATGGTATGTAAATTATACGAGCGATGTCCGGTTACTAAAGTACATACATTTGTGAATTACGGACAGACTTCTTTATTTATAGAAACCAAACATACACTAAATAAAAGCGTGAACTCTTAGCCACTTTTCAACATAATCGCCGCCAATGTTAAGGCACTTATCCCAGTGAGGCACAAGCTTCTGTAAACCTTCTTCCTAAAAGGTGTGATCCAAATTTATACAATACAGCCGTACTTCCTCTAGTACATCGTCGTCGTCTTCAAACCTTTTACCCGACAAATGAGCTTTCAACGGCCCAAGCAAATGAAAATCAGAAGGAGCCAGGTCTGGACTGTGGGGCGGATGGACAATAACTTCCCAATTGTGTTTCTGGACCCAGGCCTTCGTCTGATTTGAGGTGTGCAGTCCTGCATTGTCATGTAACGACCTGATTCCTTAAGTCCACCTTCCTCTTCCTTTCTGCCGAATGGCTTTGTGTAGTTTTTCGAGAATTTGACAATAAATATCGTCACTTCCTGTGATAAAACTCTATGAGCAAAATGCCTTGCATACAGTTGCCATTGTTTTTTTGCAGACTGCTGAACTTTGAAATTTTTCAGTGTTGGTGAACACGGATGCCTCCACGTCATCGACTGTTTTTTTTTTGATTCTGGGTATAGCGCGTTAAAAGCTCCATTGCCACCGCCATCTGTTGCATTTTATGTTGGTCGGTCAACAGTTTTGGTACCCATCTCGCGGACACTTTTCGCTAGCCTTATTCAGATACAATTTCACTAACAGCGCTTTTAGGATTCTCATCCTTTTTCGTTGTTGATAGTTTTTCTCGCACACCTTCCGGATCATAGTTTACAGCTGTGCGTCCACTTTTGAAGTGTTTACACCAAACACTAACTTGTTTTCGACTCGTTTTTGATCGGAGCGAAGTAGGTGGTGTACCTTAGTAACCGGACATCCCTCGTATATAAACTCCAAGATACAGTTCAGTAAAGCCATAATAATCAACATAGCTATCTTAGTTTTGGGCAAATTATTTGAAATTAGCTATAGCAGTGCTGAATTTTTGTCCTAAATTTGGAAGGTTGGCCATTGTGAGGTAGCAAACTTGCTTTACTGTCGATTAGATTTGGTTTCAAAATATGGATGCCTTGTCGCAAAGATGATTATCCCTACAATTTTGAAATATGTCGTAAAAATCAAGTAATACTTCAATTCCATCAGTGATTGGTAACCCTAACACCATCTCGTATACTTCGATATTTTCTTACTAGCTACGATCTTCTCAAAAATTTGTCAGAACAAAACATTCGTGCTTGTGGCACCATCTTAGCCAATTTAATTCCGGTGTGGGTGGTGTTAATCTTGCTGATCGCCTGTGTGCTGGGAATAGTGGTCGAACCTTTTCTCCAAGGCAAGGAGATGTTGTTATGGCTTTGGTGAAAGTTGGTTCAATTCCGCGGAAGAGAAAAGGCGGATCAAATATTTTTGTATCATAAGATTTGATGCTAAACCATATACCTGTGGGCAGGTTATAGCCAACATTTGAAACGACAAAAACTCACTGCAGTCAATGTGTGTATGTAGCTCTTGTGTACATGTATTTTGGTTCAGTACGTGCAAAACACCAAACCTATAGACTAAACAAAATAGTCCTTTTAGCGGTAAACTTCATTGCTACTACCTAAAACTTAACCTAAACTCCGATTTCTGCAGAGCGATTCTGCACCATTTAGCGATATACAAGGACATGACGTATCGCGATATCGTTAAATGGTGCAGAATAGCGCCCCAGGTGATAGAATTTCATCCTAACACATTCCACTGCAGTAATAGTTTTTTATATACCGAAAATATAAATGCCACTCACTGTGAGATCATAAATAACACTAACCAGATACATATATATTTTGTTTTTCTGAACCGGCAAAAAATCCTTATGTTGTGCCTGTAATTCCCTTACTTGAATGCCCAATTAAACATAATTAAAATGATTTTAAGATCGATTTAAATTAAACACCATACGAGTTTGCATTTTAATAGAGATACTTACATCATTCCAGGATTGAAATAATTAAACTTCCACTCACACATTTAACATAAATAACGATCATATTACTACCCACAATTCATTTTAATTTCACTTGAAATATGCGACGATGACAGAATACTTTATTCTGCTTATGTACACATTTTGTTTACTCATTTTCCGAAGGAAACACATAAGTAGCATACTTACAGTTAAAATCAAAATTTTCGGTACATTTAAGCGTCACTACTAGATCCAATAAGCAACAGTTTTTACCTTAATACCGGCTGTTGGGTAAATAGGACTGGCGTACGGCTTTATTAGAAAATGTGTCTCTAAATTCTGATTTCCTAATACTCAAAGTTGGTTATAAGTAATAAATTGCTCCGGAGAAATTTTGTTTTTATTATGTTTTAGCTAAAATTATGGAATATTTGGTTTTAATAGATATATTTTACGTCTTAAATCTTTTAATTCATTCGTTATTGATTATTAAAAGCAATAGATAAAAATTATACACCGTACCCCCAATTTTGTTCCTAACTGTATATACCTAGAATTATATTTATAATGGTAGCAACTACAATCGATGGAGACTTTGCATATCATGTCTCAATGACTCACACTAATTGAATTGTTGATATAAATTTCTTTGGTAATTTACTTATACAATTATGAGGTCTTCGATTACAAATGGTCCATGTTTTAAATTTAAAATTGGAAAAATATGGCAAGTCGTCTCGGAACAATGTTAAAATCTGAGCAAATACTATACCTATACATTACAGTAAAACGTCAAGCTGTTCTATTACATCTATTACATCATTTTTGTTTGAAAGGTTGCAGCGAAATTAAAAGAAAACTTTTGGCATTCTGAGAATTTTTTACAAGACGAACACCTACAATTTATTTAAATTGATTTCATTTGTTACTTTTCGAACGCACTGTATAAATACTGCATAGGTGCCTCTGGGTTAATACATATTTATATGTTTAGTATTTTTATATCATTGGAATTAGTAAAACTATACGTTTATGGAATACCCAGAATTGTTGTGATGAAATTTAACACTTTATAAATATATGTATTCACAGTTATATGTGTAATGACAGATATAATTTTCCAGTAACTCACCGTAAAATCCCTTAAATATATTAACCATTTGTTTTTTTAAATTAATTAAGAATGGAATTAGTTATTGTGTGTGTGGGGGGTATGTGCCAGCATGGTTTTGTCTTAAAATTTCCTCCTACTTATTAATTCTATTATTTGAAAATCCCAAATAACGGCGACGCTTATATGCACAAGTTTGTTTCATTGCACTGTTAGTAACAAACAGCAAGTGATCCTAGGATGACATACGTATTAGATAAATAAATATAATTTTATATAATGGTCTAATAAGAATGGAATTTCCCTTCTCACGAATAAACGATTATTATGACTGCGAGACATTGTTTTAAACTTTCATTTGTTGCTTCTATAAATGCTCTTCCTCAAAACTTTTGTTAGAAAATCCGTAATCTAAAATCATTCCACCTAAATATAATTCATGAATTTGCCTGATTTTATTTTGAAATGTACCATAAATGTTATTGTGATAAGATGTAAATCGTTTGCAATTATTCACCGTATTCACAATAAGTGTATTAGATATTTTTGGATATGAAATTGTTACGATTAATCACGATGCGGGCACGTTATGACCGCAAAAAAGGAAATCGTGCATACATGAGCATAATAAGAAAGTAATGCTTTGTTATAGTATAACAGTAAACAATCAATTTAATATTTAAAATTATGAATGTTTTCTTGTATTTACATCGTTATTACAATAATAAATTAATAAAAATAGAAATGATTGTCTGTGTTGAAGGCTATTTTTTTCCTTAACATTGATAAACGGTATACAGGTCAGGAAAAATACAGTATTTGTAGACACATTCTTTGCATATTTCACTACTATATAGTTTATTCTTTAATGATGTATTTATCCGAACGTGTCCGTAAACCCGGTCAAAGATTTATTAAATTTAAAACTTATTTTTTCTGGTATTTTAATCGTAAAAACAGGTATTTGCCAAATTTTTTTTTTATTGAACATTGTAACTAAAGAAATTTACATAAAGTTTTCAATTGCTTGATGTTTTTAGCTGAGTGGAAGATCAGGCAGTTTGGAAACGTAGGAAACCATCTCGTATGTGCGAAAAACGAAATTCGTTATTGATGTTTTTTAAAGGTTGTTTAAGTATTCATCATTTTCACATACATCTACTCCACCAATCGAATAGAGAATTTTCCTTTTGGTTGAGAATTTAACAAGTACATAATCGTTACGGGAAATATTTTCACAACTATTTCCTCTAGATGAAGTACATAATTCTGTAGAATTAAATAACGAATATACTTTAGAATAGAACAGCAAACACATTGGGATACATTCGAACAGATACTTAATAACACCAATGGGACAATTTTGAACAATCCGAAATAGTGCCCCAAAATATTTACCTCAAGGTACCTCATATCAATCGACATGTTGTAAAATTGAACGAAAAGCTAGTATATTTACAGTGCAGTAACAATTTAAAGATTTCATAAATATCTTACCTGTTTTTTAAGAGAATCTGTATCTAATGTAATTTTCTTATTTGTTTCTTTTTACTCGCAATTCGTTTTACTGACAGCGTAATTAGTAAATATAAGGTAGAAGAAGATCTTGGAGTCTCTGGAGTTTTACCTAGGTTGATCCTTTGGCTATGGCTAGAGTAGGGTAGGGCCAGGATTGTCTTCTTTCTACTGGCTGGTAATAGAATTTCGTCACCAGGTGATTATTGTGCTCATTACTACGATTGTGAGATTTGTTGCCATTAGCTCTAACCACTTCGATTACCAATGGAATGTCTAAGTCATTATGCAACGTCTGGTTTGACGACTAAGGAAAACTCGAAAACAAACAAAATTGAAATATTAACAATTAATTGTTTTTTATATGGAATGGTGTACATTTCTATATTGTATATGAACATAATTTACAATAGTATTATCTTCTATCTCATAAATTTTAAAACTGCTTGTTTTTATTCTAATTTAAAAAAACCTATATTTTTTAATCGTTCCCAAATATATGAACGGTAGTGTGCTTTCAGTTGAATCGAACTCATGTTCAGTTACTCAACCTTTCATGTAATTTGTATTCAATGTTACGGTACTACCGACCAATTTACCTTTGACGGGCTACGATTTATTAATCCTAGATTTTAGTTTTCTTATCGGTGGTACCTAGTAAGTTTATATCGGTATAAAAAGAAAGGTATTAAAAACTCGATCGTATACGATCTTCCGGTCTCTATTAATTATGTATTGATATGCACAAAATATCGGGTTTTTAATACCTTCTTTTTTATATTGATATACCTTTAATTTCCACGAAATTCTTAATTGAGTTGCTTAAAATTCTTACACTGTTCTTAATACCAGTTTTATATTCGTCCATGTATGGGCATTGAGTATTAAGTGCAACACTTTTCCACGAAGGGATTTCGAAGAACTCCCATCCACCAGAAACCAAAAAATACTCCGTTTTTCCACAAATAACGAAGTGATCTCCGCTTGGAATATAGATGGATCAACAGAAGCAATTTCTGACGTATATTTAGTGACTTTTTCATTCAGATAATGCAAGAAATATAACCGAAAAAAAGCGGTTTTGTGTATGTATCTGATTATAAATAATAACGAAATTAAAGAGGTCTTTAAGAAATACGGTTGTATACATGAGAAATACGCCTAATAACAACATGCAATTACGTTCTTGTATTTTGTAGCTATATTCGCATACATAGTACATGTAGTCGCACATGACTTTTTTATATGGTCGTTTATGCTTTTTTCTCTTTATTATTTTTATGGGATTATTACGTATTTCCTTTCCTTGCGCTGCAATTTCGCCTCTCTCTCTCTCTCTCTCTCTCTCTGTCTCTTGAGAGAATGAAGACAGTACACACGGTTGGGTTAACGTACATATGCTGTGTGTACCGGAGACCTGTCCATATAAATATAGACTAATATCCAACAAAGTAAGCCTCTTCATCACTGCGTAATTGCAAGCTTTCATTATGCAAATGTATATTATTTAAATTTCGAATAATCTCACTTATATCGCTCCCCTTAATATCATCAACATCCATTGCGTTCTGTCATTCATACGTTGATATTCGCATACATTATACGTGTCATTATATGTATGTCGGTTTCTATTTTATTTCTTTCCCTATATTCCAAGATTAAAATTATGCATCAATAAAATAGCCTATCACATTTATAGTGTGACGTGGCGTGTATAATGTAAATTCTAGTAAATTACTGTTTGTCATCGAACGACTTATGTATATTATAACGATATTGTGTGTATGTGTGCGTGTATACAATCCCGCTGTCAAGCGTTCGGTACGATGAGGCAGAGTCGGCTCTAGGGCAAATAGAGACTGACAGTTGGCAAGTTGTCTGGAACGACTATGTTCCCTATAGTTAAAAACCCATTAAAATTGTATTAAGTGATTTCGGGTCGTGTTCTCGGGACTATTATTAGAATTTCTGAAACATGTTGATTATATTTGAATGTAAGAATGAATAAGAATTGCGTTTATACAGCAGGACATAAGGTATTGAAACCCTGTCAGTGTTAAAAATAATTTTCTTGTGTTTATTATTGTATTATTATTATAGTACCATTAACCAGGTACTCAGTTTTTTTTTTAAGAAAAAGGAGACTTGAACTAAACCTAACCACCCTCATGGATACGGGCACAAACATACCCGGGGACGATTGAGTGACTGAGATAAACACACTGATAGCCCTTTGGATGTGAAGGGAGGAACACACGACGACGACAGAAAACTTAACTTGAATAATAAAACATATACAGGTATAGATAATTTTCATTTTGGAAGCCGATTTCAATGTATTATTGCTAGAACGTTGCCTAACCGCCCGTTTCGTGATACCTGCAGTTGTTGCGAATACCGCAGTCGGTAGTGCGCTCTCGGAAATGCACGCATGTCAGATTACTGCGATCAGCGCTGCCCGCTCGCTTGCGTATACATCTATAGTGTAGGCAGAGTCCCTACCACATATACATGTCTCGCGCCTATTAGCAGATGTGAAATTTCCTACTGTGTATGTGAGTACAGTATACACAGATGCACCTATAGTCGGTAACATTCGGATATAACGGCCTGGGAAATGAGGTCGGGCTACGCCTAGTTGAGTGGAACGTATGTATGTATTGCAGGTTCACATGTTTCGTGTTTTTATTTGCCGTTTTTAGTTAATTTTCCATTTGTTTTTATTAACTGTTGATTGTTTCCATCTTTTCAACACACTTATTATTTCTGTTGAATCCATATCCCACTTTTCACATTTTCACTGCGCGAATTTTTTTTTTTAAATGTCATCATCCTGGCCAGTCAATCAAAGTACACATTCATGTCAAACAAAATTTGAAAAAGAGACATTTCATATGACACATATTCATACTATTAATGATTTTGAATGTTGTGGTTGCTTATATCAACAACATAGGCAGAAATGAACTAGGCATAATAAATATTTCATCTAAAAGTAAAAATGTCAAAGAATAGCTTTATTGCCATTCTTTGATCTCTAATAGGAAAAAGCTGTATATGGATACAAATTAATAAATACAGACACCAATACAAAATGATTAATCAAACAATAATTTGAAAAATATGCACGTTTTTGCTCAAAACAAAACTTCAGCAGTAGTTATGACTGATTGATTGAGTTGACAAGTGCAATGAATGTGGGCCGTGTTAGAATTTTAAATAAAAATTTAAAAAAAACTAAAAACACACTTAGAAAATAATGAAGAATATTAAATATTGTGAAAATAAAAAAATTAACATAATATCGGACTCTCCGCCAATTATATTTGCATAATTTGTTAAAATTTTTTATTACTTTTAAATTTTCAAGGGGTCGCCTTTTTTAATATCATTTATTTTTTTTTCAAATATTTTTATTACCCAAAACGGTCCCTTTTCACAGTTTTTTTTATTTTTTCATCCTTTTTTAATTCTTTCACATTTTTGGGGGGCCCCTTTTTAGTTTTTAAATTTTTTTCGAACATTTTAAAACTTAAATTTTTAGGGGGGGGGGGCTCGTTTATTTTTTTAAATTTAATTTTACAACTTTATTTTTTAAGGGGCGCCTTTTGTTTCATTTTTTTACCAGATTCATTTTGGCAATTATATTTGCATAACTTTTTTAAAATTTTTAATACTTTTAAATTTTCAAGTGGCCACATTTTATAATGTTATTTAATTTGTTTCTATTATTTTCATAACCCTTAAATTTTCAAAGGGGTCCCTTTTCTCTATACTCAATTTTTTATTTTTTCAGCCTCTTTTAATTCTTTCACATTTTAGGGGGCCCCCTTTTTTATTAAAAAAAATTTAAGACATATTTTTAAGGGGGGAGCTCTTTTTTTTAATTTAATTTTGCAACTTTATTTTTTAAGGGTCGCCTCTTTTTTTATTTATACCAGATTCATTTTGGCAGTAAATTGTAACTTTAAGCATGTCCGGTGTTAAGTTTATCACGCAAATTTTTTATTACTTACCTTTAAGCCTTACACCCAGAAACTTTTTACTGTGTAGTGTTCGTTAAAAGAAAATTAGTTTCAAAAGAAGTTCATTAAGAACCACAACTAATTGTAAGCTTTTAGATATGACAGAAAAATATTTAACGCTAATTTATCAAATGTTACAAATCTTAATATCAAAAATTCCCTGAATCCCTGATTCCTATGTTTTATTCTTACAAACAAAAACCATATACTACAATGTGTTTTATGAAGTATTGTATATTTATTCCTCATGGGATTATCTGATTTTGCTAAAGTATTACTCACAATATCAACTAGACTAAATTAATTTTGAAAAGCGTATTTAGACATATCTTATTCTGGATTGGCATATTTTAAAACCTTCGTGACAGAAAATCCGGATTCATTTCTGTTAAGTTTGTCAGAGGTGTACGCCATGGTTAAACATTGCACCTAACTAAAAATCACGACTCTTTAGCCATAAAGATTAGACTAAGAAGAATAATTTGGTCAATCCCATGGTGTCTGGGGATGTAACAGAAAAAATAAATATGTAATAAAAAACAAATAGTAGGAAGTGGTAAGATAATAATTTAAATATTTAGCGTGATAATAAATTTTCTGAATAAACTGAATGAAAAATACATATTTTATGGGCATCCTTAGATTTCAAGGTCCGCTTTAATAGATTTCAACGAGGTTATAGGATTCATAGTTTAGCAACGATTGCTCAATTGGGTTTCATAAGATTGACTCATACATAACTTTTAGATCTATTTCCAAATCAGTATTTCTTAAGAAAACTTGGAAATTGATGTCACCTTTTTTTCCTTTTAAATTTTTCTTTTCAAAATAAAGTATATACTAAGGCTAAAAAATCTAAAACCAAATTGAACTTGGATTTTATATTAAATTTACGTATACACCTTGTAAACTATTTTTGATTTCATATGTTGCAATAAGAACTCAACGTTTAAGTCGGAGATCAATTTTCACGTAATAACTAAATAAGGTGGCTATTATCGTGTGGGAATATATACAGAATTAGATTACTGAAATATCTGCAAACGAGCCTTAAACCCGGCTCTGTTTAATCGCCCATAAATAACCGCTAGTTTTTATCAATATAACCAACTATAGATTTCTTCTACGTACCTCCTTATTCTTGTCTTTTAGAAGAGACGTGTGTTACAATCTCGCATAATTTATAAGATAACAAACTTTAGTATATATAATTGTCGGTATTACAACCAACAATTTCTGGTTAACATAAATCGTGCGACTGGTATAATGTGACCAATATCCTGTCTCGATGTTGGCCGATACACGACTATATATCGTATTAAAACCTATAGCCTGACACCTATATGCATACTTATATAACGTGATCACTTTCTGCTGCCTCTTTTCACCTGCTGGTACTAGTTTCTCGAATCTCACCTCATCCATCCATCCGTAGTTCGTATTAAATCGCCTCTAAGCAGATGATTAACTCATTAAACGCGTCTGTATGCGTTACGTTCATCTAATGATGAGCAGGAAATTTGAATTTGATCATCTTCATTGACTATAGTTGCCTTATTTAAGCCAATTTATAAATATGACGAAAATACTTAAGCCACTCCAACGAGAACATAAGTAATATATACTGCTGCTCCCGCTGAGTCCAGTACGAATTTATGATGGAAATTAGTTGTTTGATTATGCGAAAGGCGTATTTCTTGCTTACCTCAAATCGTCTTCTACTAAAATAGATCGTAAATATCCTACACAAGTTTGCTTGCCCTCCCAGCTGTTAATCTGATGACCCCGCATCCATATCGGTGATTTTGTGTATTTTTCATCGGGCTAAGGCGACCTAATTGACCGCGTGTGAACGTTACCTATACGAGATTTATAAATAAATCATAAATTGCGGGATTACCAATTATTGATGCGCAAATTTCCGGGATCAACACGGATACCAAAAGATTTTAATTTTAACCGCACGGGCTGTATATTAAATTATTTTTACAATGTCCAGAGTGGTTTAATATATCTTTGATGTCTTATAGCATGCATTTTAATTAACGACTTAATTCTTTTTGCCTAAAAATACTTTCAGCCATATTTTGGGTCTAAATAAGAATGCTTTTAACACCTCAGGAAGATATACGTATTATGTTTGTTCAAGAAATATGCAACGTTGCGATCTGCAGTTAATTGTTATTTCAAGAATCTTATGTGTACATATTTATTTCTAGAAACAAATTTTGTTGATAAAAATTTAAAATATTTTAATCAAACAAAGGAAGAAACAAACTGGTAATTCGTATTTATAAAAGAAAACGGTAGAGACAAATGGAGAAGAACAAATAATGCTGAGTAAACAAAAAATAATAAAAAATCAGCATAAGGTGAGATGGGAGGTATGCCGTTCTTCATTCCATTCAAAAGTCCAAGGTATGAAATTAAAAATTACATTTGAAAACTGGAGAACCAAACATGGAGAATACACGATAAAAATGGAAGGTGGAACAGGAAAAATGAAGAACAAATGTGGAAAATAAAAAATGACGAATGAAAAATCAAGACCAAAATGAAATGGGGGATGAAAAGTGAAGTGTAAGGAATGGAGAGTAAACAATGAAAGAGACCAGTATTAATTGTAAAATAAAAACCCACAAACATCAAAAGGGGTCTAAAACAATTATTTTCAAGTAGAAGTCGATGCAATATTGGGCACCCAACATAGGACGGAACTATTGGTAAAGAGATCTGTGGCTGATACATGTGCACAAGATTCAAGGCACAAAGCAATTGAAAGAAATCGCGAAAAATTCAAAAGAACCTACCCATCACATTGTCAGTAGAGATGGTCAAAACTGCTCTTTTCTCGGAACTGCTCTTTCTGCTCCTGCTCCGCTAAGAAACCAGCTTTTCTAAACTGCTCCTGCTCCGATTAGTTGCTCCGAAGAGCAAATGCTCTATTTCATATTTTACGTGCGGTTCGTGATTCGTTGGTCGGCTCCTATTTATAGGTATTTGAATTCAACAGTTGAATATTTTTTATATGCGAAATAAACTTAAATTATTATTGAAATAAATCTATTTGTTTTTTGGATATCAATTCAATATTATATTAGCTGTAAGTAACAACGACTGTACCTATACAGAAATAGTAAAATAAAATTTATATTTGTTTTAATAATTATATAATCATATATAAAAATAAATTCTGAAAATGGCTATTACAGTAAATAAATATTTGTAAAAATAAAAATAAATTCTAAAAAACATATGCAACAAAATAAATTACGATTACTGTTACGATGGCTGTTTATATTTAGAAATAACAGCCTTTCAACTTCAGTCGAACTTAAGCGCGTTCAACGCTCGTTTAAAATTTGGAAAACAGCCTCTCACATGGGACAGACGTGGCCAAAATACCACATCTGGTTTTGTAAAGCTGACTTAGACGCGGGTATTGGTGCTGGTGGTCTTTCCACCAATTTAGGGGATCACCTGTTCTGGGAACTATGTCGTCCTCCACATATCTTTGTACCTCCATTATTGCGCGGGAACTAGCTGTGCCTGGACGCTGTAAAGAAGAGACAGCTTTGTCTAAGGTAGCCCAAACTGAAAACTCTTCTACTTCAGGTATTATTTGCTCTTATCCTCTTCCAGATTTAGTTGGCTTACAATATTTATTACGCTTTTCTTAATTTTTTCAAGAGCACTTGCATCTGTGAACACGTGTCCCTTAAACCTAGGGTCCAAAAAGGTACATAGTGCTAATGTCGCACTATATTGTACATTTTCGAGTCTAGTTGTTAAACCGGCTTTTAGTTCGTTAATAATGTTTATAGACTCAGTGCAATACACATGTTTGCTTAGCAATCAATTGAAAACATTCATCAGTCCTTCTGTTAGCACGATGACTGTTGAAGCGGTAATATATTTATCACCGTTAACCACTTTCGTTACGGCTTCGAGTGGTTTTAATATTTTCATCAACTCCTTCATAAGTTTCCAATCATGAACAGACAATGGAGGTACTTCAAGATCTAACAATGCCACCGTAGACTTAATTGCTTCTTGCAATTCCAGAAATCTCTCCAACATATAAAACGTGGAGTTCCACCTTGTGCTTACGTCTTGTAGCAGTTTCTTGGGGCAGTTTACCCCAGAATTTCTTTGGTACTGGAACAATTTAAGATTTAGGGTGTGCCCAAAACGCCCAAAATGTTTCAAGCCGAGATCGATGATTGCTTTTTTTATGTTTGTAGCATTATCAGAAATTATTAAGAGAATTTTATTTAACAAACCCCACTCAGTTATAATCGTTCTTAATTTGTGGCTCAAGTTACTACTCGTATGATCGTCACTAAATGACGTGCAGGTTAACAACATGCTTTGCAATTGAAAATTGTTGTCTATACAATGGCCGGTTACGGCTAGATAGCTTTGATTATTTATCGAGATCCAACAATCAGTGGTTAAACAAATGCTATTAACATCTACCATTGCCCTCTTAACGTTTTCCAAACATTTATTGTATAATGCCGATATTAGCGTTTGTGAAATGATATGTCGGGTAGGTAACGAATAATTTGGGTTTAATACACTTACAAATTTTCTAAACCCTCTGTCATTAACTATGCTAAATGGTTGTAAATCTAAAATAAACAAATTTAACAATTGTTTATCAATATGTTTTTTTATATCGCTGCCAATTGGTCTGCGCATATATGAAGCTATATTGGCTTGACGTTTACGCGGCGGACTGGTCATCTGAACATCGTGAGCAGCAACTGTCTAAAAAGTTCAAAAATACGTAGGTGAGATGTACAAGAAATGTGCAGTGCATGCATCAATCGATATTCAAGAAACGGGCCCCAGACTGTCGAACAATGATGCGGGGCCCTTGTATAGTTAGTTACCTGATGGGATGTAGATGGTATACATTCTGCCTCATTTTCTTGTATTGAAGTTAGCATTGCATTCGAAGACGAAGTTTCTTCAATAACGTTAGAAATATTAACTGTAGGATGCGTTCTTTGCATGTGTCTTTTTAAATTTGTTATTGATGTCTTGTAGCACAATTTTTTCTTACATATATCACATTTTGCTGTAACATCGGCATTTTCTAATACGGTATAAAAGTTCCAAATCGCACCACGCTTTCTTTTGGAATTCATTTTGAAATGATTTGAATAAAGAAATTCAAAACAGTCGTTATCAACTTGCAATATACCACCTATGCTATAGCAAGGTTATAGGTTTTTTATATTTACGACCGATACCTACTGTTTCTATACTCTACTAATACGCATAGTACAAACAGAAAGAATATTAGTATATACATCAGGGGGTTTTCCTATGTAAAATACTTAAAATTAAATATGATAGGGATATAGCAAGTAAAATAAAAGAAATAATTTTATAGGAGACTGTATCCTTGATGCACGTGTTTATCGCTCAAAAAAGTATTTTTTTCTGATTCTTATCTCCTATTAGTCGGCCCACTATTCAGCGAAATTTTGGTATGTACCTACGAGTAGGGCTATCTGTTATTTATACGGGTTACAATGGTAGGCTATTCGGCATACGCATTATTGTACACGAAAATATTACATTTTCACCTTTTAAGTGGCACATCACAAATGAGAAATACTTTTCCTTTCAAAAGTTTGGGCAATGCAGTTAAAATATAATCATGCAAGTCCCAAATGGGTTCAATGGCGTATAAAAGGTTAGGGGAGACCGTTGTACCTTGAATCAATTTTTCTTTATTTCTCTTTAATGTATAATGTTTGAACTTAGAATGTAATTAAAACGGATCCACGTGATAAACTGCAAATTTTACTACATTCTTAGCTGTTTTAAAAGTAAATATAAATAAAGGATCATTTTTACTGCTGTATTGGAAAAAATGTTTAGCATTGACCCATGGTACAAGATAATCGTGTACCATGGATCATACCCTCTTGTACCTTAGATCATA
>JARFOC010001205.1:334947-348237 GCA_031763485.1 Osmoderma eremita | reverse complement strand
AGCCGGAAGGTAGTGTTATTCAAGTGGTGTTCTGTGTGGTGCAAATCTCCCAGAGTGCGGCGTCTAACATTATCTTCTTTGGTAGATTCTGCTGAGGATGGCCACTTAGTTGCCGAAATGCGTATCCAGGAGTTCTTCCCTCATCGAAGTGGTAAGGGTATTTTTTTATTTTTTACCATAATTGGGAACAAACTTTTATAATAAGAAATAAAGTTAAAAAATACAATATTAAATTGATTTTTAAAGAAACACTACGAATTAAAAGAAAGAACTTATGAGCCATCCGTCCCCAGATGTAATTCGCTACTACGCATGTGCGGAGTGCAGAGAGAAAATCCCTACCTTTCTATTCAACACTGCCGATCAAGCATGAGCTTACGTATCTCGCACACGGTATGTATAACCAGCTAGTTTAAATAGAACATTTGCGGTATTAAGAAATTATTGCACTGACAATATTTCAAACTAATTGCTTTTGTGGTATATTTCCAATATCACTACAGTCGATGCATTTATTCCCCTTAAACTGAGACTATACTAATAATATGCTTGCACTGTACGTTTTACTTCATGATAACTTTACGCCGGCGCCACAATTTAACTTGGTGTGGACTAGGCTGCGAACCATTTTTTTTCAATGTCGCCTATGCAGTCGTCTGTGGTTTTCTTGCTAATTTCAGGGGGATTTATAGACAACGGTTTTACCAGTGTAGACTAGGGGTTTAACAAGACTATTAAAAAAAAACATTTATATAAAATGAACTAAAATAAATCAGGCCTTGTTTTCTTAACATTTTATAAACTTATAGGATTTTTCTTAGCCCTATTTTACTAGTACTAGTAGTAGTAGTAGCCCTGTTGGTTCCCGCACACTCTAATCTGTTTCCCCGCCAGGTCCTCCTCCACTGCTTGTATCCATCTTTTCATCGGTCTTCCCTTCTTTCTCCTTCCTTCTGCTACCTTCCAGGCCACACCCTTAACACTTATCCTTCATCCATTCTTTCCAGATGTCCCAGCCATTGCAGTCTTCGACTCTTAGCAAACTTCCCCACTGACTTCCCTTCATGCTGCTCATACAACCCTAGATTCATTCTTCTGTCCCATCCTAGTTCTGTATGCTTTCCTCCTAGTATTCTTCTCAAGATTTTCCTCTCCCATCTTTCTATCTTCAATTGGTTCTTCTGATTCATAACCCAGTTTCACATCCGTAGGTTAGTGTTGGTCTTAACACAGTCCTATAAATCCTAAGTTTTGTATTTATGGTTATATCTTTTGCTCTTAGTATCTTGTTTAATCCTCCTGCACAGTTATCACTTTTTGCAATCCTTATATTAATCTCGTTGTCTTCTTCACATTTATTAGTCACCAACACACCTAGGTGCATGTAGCTCTCTACTTCTTCGAATTTTGGCCCGTCTTCGCTACCGTCTCGTTTCTGTACCGTAAGATTTTGTTTGTTAGGGTTACTGTTCTTGTTCTTCAATTCCATGTATTTTGTCTTGTCTATACTCAATACTAGTCCCATTTTCTCTGCAGCTTCTATTAAGCGTTTTGCCATTTCCTGGAGTTCTTTCTTACTTTGTTACGGTCCAATTTGAATACAGCGCGCTATCCCACTTTACGCAAGCGGAAATAACAAAATCCGTGCTGTTAGCCTCCAACCCCACGAAGATATACTGTAGTTTGCCGATCCGATCACGCGAGAACCATCGCACCAAATAGGTCGCACCCTATGTGACGTCACAGCATGCACTTCCGGCCTGCTGGCTAAAAGATCATCTTGTATCGAACGGCTTGATCTACAGTCGCTTTGTTTTCAGTTCCTAATGAATATCAAATTTTCTATTAGCTAAGTTGAGTTTTTGTGTGGAAAATATAACCACGTTGTGGAGGGAACATCCCGAAGGTATTCTAGGATCACGAGTTAGTTTCGTACGCCTTGTTGCGGTTAGGATAACTGAATTCATGCAACGACTAGCTCAGGTATGTCGCTATTTTAGCTACAGATTGCATGTCGCCGTGACTTCATATCTTGTTCAGTTCAAATCATTCCCCGATAGTATTAATATTGCAACAGTATTTCTTTGTAGGCCGTTATTTTTCCGTACGTTTTGTTTTCACGAACCCGTTTTTCGTTTGCTTTCGTAACCGATTTGGTATTCTCCAATACCGTATTTTGTTTGCTACTTGGAGACGTTTTACCGTTATTCTGGGCACCAATTTACATCTGGATCACTACATATTTTGGGACCCATTGGTTTGGCTCTTTTATTCGGGGTTACCAATTACCTGTGGAAGAAGAATCATCGCTTGGACGACCCGATATATTGCGACGTGGAATTCAACGTTCCCACGATTTACACGAGTGCCAGAAAGAGTGATACGCCGCCAGAGGTCGCACAAGTAACGTTCTTTACATTTATTCAATCAGCTGACATTAGTGCCACCCAATATATATATAGTGTGACATCCAAGTTCCCTATCACCATATTTCATTCCTTTTTATTTTATAACAAATCGTTCATAGTTTTCAGTTTTTAAGAAATAATAATCAATATTTTAAGGTACTAAGTTTATTATCGTTAGTTGTTCAGGAAGTAGTTAACCGTTAAATTTCACTAACTGAACTTTGTTTTTAACGTACATTTTTAATAGTTCCCGTCTCACATTTTATTACTTTATTATCCCCCTTTAGTGTAATTAACTGGGTATAGATTTAGAAACTCGTAGTATTCGTTACGACCACTTGTTCCGAAAACAGTTTCCTAATAATACCGATCTACTCTGTAAAGGTAGAGGGAATTCCCACGATCTAGATCACAAGGTGAATAATAGCTTTTATCATAACGTAATCAATATACAGGGTCACTCAAAATACCGATATACCTAGTATCGAACGAGAGAATCGCTCGTCACCATACCTTAACGAACGTATACACACGTAATAATATTTTGCATCTTTACACGTTTATTAAATTGATTTATTGTTATTTACCTGGTGTGTTTTATTTCTTGATGAACCGCTGAAATTTATTTAACAACTTGAGCCAAAATAATTGTGAAGTTTACCCCCTTTTGTCTGCGAATTAGTGTCATTAGGCTCTTGACGCTAGTTATTTATTTTGTTTGCTTCGGTAAAATTATACCGAGCCTTTCGCCCATTAAAAACCGAACTCTAAGAACATATTAAGCGAACCCACACCACTTCATTGAGCTTAGCGGCAAGCAAACTGCTAGCTATCAGCAGACAGTCCGTCACAGGGAACTCCACCCGCTTCCCGTCGAAGCTGTGAAACCAGGAATTACCAATTGGGTCGTCACCAGGTAGGTGAACTGATAGTTTATCTCCGGGTTGCGTTTGTCGTTTCGATTTGGGTCTTTGGAGCTTCAGCTCATACGGTATATTTCTGGATAACACTTTGCGCGAGGAAAATTGAACTAAATTGAATAGTACGCATGATAGTGGGTCGCTCTGTATTAGGCCCCATTTCTGGTATTGAAATCCTCACTTTGTTTCCCATTAAACTTAACTGCTGTTACTATGTTACGTATTGTTATTCTGATTAACCTTGTTAATGTTGCTGGAATTCCCAGTTCTTTTAACGTCTTCAACAGCTGTTTTCTACCTACGTTATCAAATGCACCCTTAAAATCAATGAACAGTATATGCGGCGGGACATTATACTCGTAGCAGCCCTGTAGAATCTGCTTTAGCATGAAGACTTGGTCTATTATTGATCGGTTTTTTCTAAAGATTAATTTGTAATATTGAAAAAATGTATATTCTTCTGCAATTTATATTAAGCACAATAATTATTTTATTATCTAAACTTTAAGTATATTATTTAATATATAGGCGTAATCTTAATTTACTTACAGAGTAACAGAAACCTCACTAGATAATTCCTGGTAGTAGCAAATTAAATTTTAATTAACTTACAACGGCGATTACCCTACCCTTTGCAGCCACCTAGATTCGAAAACCGCTCATAACTCGGAAACGCGTGGTTTTCGGATACATGTTTATATAGGTTCTCAGAGTTTAAAAAACTGTATATACAAACCTTGAAATGATCTTCCGATTACTTTTGTTAACAAATAGTGCCATTTTTAAAATATACTGCAGTTTCAAAGTACCAACATCAAGAAATTTTTTTTTCCAAAAATTGTTACTTTTTGCTTGCTAAATGTGTATAGATAAGAATCTTATTATTATTATTTCCATGGATGAAGATGTATATGTGAAGGTGCAAGTTGGAAAGTACATTAACTAAGCTTGCTATTCTTTCATATGCTATTTAAATACATGTTAATTTGTTATGAAACTACACAGACAAAAAGGATTTCTGTATTTAAGTAAATCTGATTTCTTGACAAAATTTACTTCGTTTAACAAAATAGTTAATTAAACCCAAAATGATTACTTTAGTGAATAAAATGAATCCCTTTGACCGAAGTATTTGCTTTTCTTGCAAAATTACTTGGGTGAAGTAAAAACTTCTCCCCCTAAGAATATATTTTCTTAAAAGAAATCTTGCAAATTCTTCTTTCAATTACTTAGATCTTTCTTCCTTCAAACAAGAAATACTTAATTGAAAACAGGTGGAACAATGCCTTTACTTATGAACACCTGCGGGATGACGAAATCGTAAAATTGCAGCCCCCAGTATCATTCGGCGTTATTACCGTATGTGAGTAGGACGAATTGACTTATTATTATTATTTAATTATTTACCTAATAGTGTGGTTAAAGTGATCCGTCCAAGATTAAAATTTAGAGGTGAGTAGAGCAATATCTTCAGTGCTGCATATTTGTAGCAGTTTGTATTGTTATTATTTATTAATTCAAAGAAAATGTCGAAGATTAATTATGTATTAAGGTGAAGCATAAGCAGCACTATCAGTGGATAAGCTTCCTTCCGAGTATTGATAAGGCGATTGAGAAAGGCATCGTATCCAATTAAAATGCAATATACCAAAATAATGCTTAGTTTAAACTGATTAACAGTGCGTTAGCATTACAGACATTTTTAGGTTGGATTGTCAATGCTAAGAATTGAAGTACTAATGAAGAGCTATAGAAATGCGGTTTAAAGAACATATCGCCCATTACCGTTATAATAGATCAAAGGAATCGAGTGTAGCGTAACAAATGATTGAAACGAATCATCGAATTACTGCCGATAGTTTGAAATTATTAAGAAACGTAAATTCACCGTGAGAACTAGACGCGTATGAAACGATATACTTATATTAAAAAAGGATCGAACTTACTAAATCGCAAAAAAAAGAATTTCAGAACATTCTAGCTTAATGAATAATTTTACCGAGAAGGAAAATGCGAACAAACGAATGTTGCACGCCCTACGCTCATAAATAAACAAGTACCTGCTATTCGGGTTAGGCAGATTTTTTCGATATATTAGGATAAGTGGGCTCATAAATAGAGATAGATGCATATATTTCCTTTTTTAAACGTGTATGTTAGATATAACTTTCGTTGTTCGGGAATTGGTTGACAATGAGAGCCGACGTGCTATTGGATCATATGTCCAGAAATTTTTTAAATCAATTTGTGGTGTGTGGATTTCCCGATACTGCATATTAGTTAATGTTGACAGTTGATCAGACATTGTGATTGATGTCTCTTTTTGTTTAAAGTCATAACTTACCTTGGAAAAAGCCTAGAATACAAAAACCTAGATAAAAATCTGTAATCATTAAATATCTTATATTTACTATATTTAGTATTCCCGACACAATCTATGTCATGAATTTATTTTTAGATAGCGGCGAGTTTCCAGGAAAGAATGTTATTTTTTTGAAAACTATGTTACCAAACTGGTGCTTTCCAAAGGGAATCTCTTTTCACAAGAATTTCGTCGGCGACCCTAGTCTTTTCCTCTATGCGTAGTCATACTGGTGCCATATTTAAATAAAACACCCACAACCACTGAGTTAAGCGATCCACTAGTAAGCAAATTTAAGGTTATTTTAAAGATATTTGTAACATCATACTGTTGTTTTAAATTACGGAAAGAAATTCTGCTACCTTGGTGGAATAGTGCAAACAACACAAACATAAAGTAGCACCTGAAAGAGTAATGTAACGTATAACTGGACTAGTGCTTTATCTTTATCCATACAAAATATTGATTCGCTCTTAACCTGAAAAACTATTTAAAAAAACAAAACGCTAAATTCAATTTGAGCCCAACGTAGGTATTAATGAAAAAGAGATCCAATTCGAATGCGATTACTGGAACGGCTGGAGTAGCGCGCCTTCACACGCCCTACATCCTTTTCTGCTTCCAAACGAATTTAATGGCGATCTTTCAACTGTTTCAGCACAACCAAAATGATCCTGTTTAAAAAATATAGTCTACAAATGGTACAAAATGTAATGTACTTCAACATTACCTCCTCTGGTATAGATATTTCGACGATACCTTTGTGTTTTGGCTACACGGATCGTAAGCTCTGAAAAAGTTCCAGCAATACATTAACCGACAGCACATAACTATTCAGTTTACCATTCAGATCGAGGAAGATGGCACTTTACCATTCCTGGATGTGTTGGTTAAACGCACCGACAAGGGAGAATTGGGCCACTGTATATACCATAGCATCCATAGCAGAATAGGTTCCTTATAAACGCGCTATTAAGAAGAGCCCAGATGATCTGGTATGAAGGACGCAGGCATGAGTAAATCCGACGTGCCAATGGATATAATTCCAAGGCCATACAAAAACCACGAGGGCGGAGAAGGAACGAAGACCAACAAGAAACAGTACCGTACGCATATCACAATGAGACAACTGCTTCCAGCTACCAATAATGCACTACCAAAGTTGCAGACGATAAGCATATATAAACTAAAGTGCCATGTGGAAAAAGCTAAGACAGACAAGACGGAGCAACCAGTGAAGAGTGAAAAAACATCAAGCGGACACGCGATTAAGGCATAGAGAGGCGTTAACGATAGCGGAACATCTGGATCAACAAGGATACTATCGCATAGATTACAGCGACGGATGCCTGGGCGGCATACTATCACGCAGGAATTATACCTGAATTTATAGCAATAATGAATAATAACAACTTCAATCGCGAGGATAGATACCAGATCAGCAATATTTGGAAATGGGCACTACGAAATCACCTGACCGCAGAGGATAGGACTCAATGGACCAGAACATTCGCAGATCAACGGTTATCAGCAGACTAGGAATCCACCATACAACAAGGAACAAGAGACAATAACATCAGGCTCCATCGATCATCTCAACCTCCGTATGCAGTATGGAATATTATAGCAACTTTTATTTCTTACTATCCTTAGTTGCTGTCATTAGCGCCATCTTCACTTCCGACTGCTATGTTGCGACTTATTTACATATTTCCGCGTCGGCAAAGTACTTATCTGTCTATTAGCGTTAACTGCTGTCAATCGTTATCGTCGTGGTTTTAAAATATTTTTAGTTAAATTCCACGTTAATTTGTTTATATATAGTTGTACAAGTCGTTCTTTTCAGAATGCTTCCATATTTTTTGAGCGTGCACACGGTAATATGGATATTTTTCTTAATTTTTAGAAATTTCATAACCTATACATTTAATTACAGTTTTCACTGCATTAATGGAGCCTGTAGGAAGAAAACGACTAAGGAAGAAAAATTTAGCCTGAAGGAGAAGTGTATGATTGCAAATGTTTTAAATTATTTTAATAGAACTATCAATGTGAGTACAGCCGCTCAAGAAGCCAGTAAAGCTTTGGGTTGCTGGGAGCAACAAGTCCAAGAAACCCCAAGAAAAGGAAAGGCATACAACTAAAAGACCGATTACAAACATATGATGAGAACAAGCCAGCATCTATTCGACGTAAAGTGCATAGTTTTTTTTTATACAGATTTTGCCACCGACATTAAATGCAATTCTTGCTGCTGTCGATGCTGATGATGATCTCCCTATCTTCAGTCGAGCAACTTCAGATAGATTGTTACACGATACGGGTTTCGAATTTAAAAGAGTAGAATGTAAAAGTATACTAGAAATTAGTCTTTTAACGCTAATAACTCCACTGTGTTTCAAGGATTCAGCAAGGGTTAGAAAAGGTTGACATTGAATTAATTTATTTATTTCTTTATTGCCAAATATTTTCGACACAGATAGTGTCTTCATCAGGGCTTGAAAAGTTAGTTATACAATCCTTACGATAACTGAGTCGGGGAACATAGGATTTATGTAAAATTTTATATTATTCCTCTGAACTTACGAGCTGAATTATGTTCCCCGACTCAGTTAACGTAAGGATTGTATAATTAACATTTCAAGCCCTGATGAAAACACTATCTGTGTCGAAAATATATTATTATTAATATAGTATTTTATATATATATATATATATATATATATATATATAAAATAAAGAAATAAATTAATTAATTCAATATCACCCTTTTCTAACCCTTACTGAATCCTTGAAACACAGTGGAGTTATTAGCGTTAAAAGACTAGTTTCTAAATTATAAGTACTCCGTTACTTCTTTTTCCAAGTAAAAGTATACTCATCGAACGATACGACATTATTCGGTGGAGGCACAAATTCTTACGAGCGACCAAGAAATTTAGAGAAGAAGGTACAATTTAGCTCTTGCTATTTTACATTTCTATAACTTTAATTATTTCAGGTCGAACTATAATATATGCTGATGAATCATGGGTGAATGCAGGGCATGCAGTAAATAAAACTTGGACAGACACTACAAATCAAAATAGTCGACAAGCTTTTATCCAAGGATTAAGTACTGGTTTGAAGTCCTCAACAGAGCTTCGACCTCGTTTTGCATTAGTTCATACCGGTGATGATAACGGATTTGTTCCTGGTGCTGAATATACATTTCTCTGCAAGAAAAACACTGCCGATGTTCGTCATGAGATGGATTCAGACACATTCGAGGATTGGTTTATTAACAAATTACTTCCAAATATATCACAGAAATCAGTGATTGTTCTTGATAATGCTTCCTATCAGTGCAGAAAATTAGAAAAGCAACCAAATACCAACCACTGACGATACGCTAAAAAGGGACTTTCTGTTTTGCGTGTCACAAATTAAACCGCGTTGTGATAAAAGCAGGATTGACGAACCTGCAAAAGAAAAAGGTCATGAAGTTCTTCGATTGCCATCTTACCAATGCGAGTTAAATCTGGTTTAAATGGTATGGGCACAAGTTAAATACTGTATAAAAATGAATAATACCACATTTAAGGTAAAAGATATGGAGGAATTAATTCGAAGAGCGTATAGCACTGTAACAGTTGATAATTAGCAAAATTGCATCAAACATGTAAAAAAAAATATTGAAAAGGAAATGTGGCTTGACTGTCAGAAACCCAAATAATGGAACCGGAAGTTATAATGTACAGCTGATTCGACGATTTGGCAACTGTGTAAAGAACTCTCGTAAGCTCTGTACTGCATTCGGAGGTTGAGACGATCTATAGACTGACTACTGAACGGATGAACTGCTCAATCTATCGAACTTAAGATTTACTGCGTACTAACGTCATCTCTTATAAGCTCTGCTTATAAGAATTAAAGGAAGAGCAATTTTATTGACCAGAAAATTAATGTAAGTGGCATACATGGAAAAATTTCACACTGTGCCGTCAATCTACACTACTCAATAGGGAACGGAATTGAGCTGCAATTGTATAAGAAACAACCATATATAAACAAATAGATTTTCAGGTAAGTGTGCAATTGTTCAAGTAAGTAAGTAAAATACCATGAATAAAAGAGGCGTAGCTATTACATATTATCATCGCTCGTGGAATATAGTGATGACATAGCAAAAATGATGCTATGTGCTATTGACATACAATGTTAAATGCTTTATGTCTATTTAAATTGTTACTTTGACTTAACATAAACATCCCCTAAAAGTCACAGTTATTTTTTTTGTTTTACAAAATACTTCTACATAAATTTTCGAGTTATAACATTTTGGTGTTGATATATCAAAAATGCAGATCTACCATGTGTTTTCAATGCACAAAATTATTCAAGTTGTATTCATGCTATTCTTATTAGTACTTTTGTTTCTTTATTATACGGAGTGATATTATTTATTGCTTTTGCTGTATAAAGAACAAATGACTGTCTACTTACTTGTGTATAAACTAGCGGCACACACACCGTATCGTAACCGATGAGTGCTCCCAATCTCCTCCTAATGTCCGAAAGTTCTGTTAGTAATGTTTGTACTATGTGATCGCTAGTAATAAGCGACTCTTTTCTTGCTCTATTTATTATGTTAGTCGCCCATACCAGAGGCATCCAGTATTTAGACATCGGCGTCTTCCCGTCCATAAGCTCGAAGATCTTTCTTTCACTCTCCAACATGAGACCTGGAAAAAAGTAATTCTTCTGTTAAATATTTTCTATGGATAACATAATTTTTATACATTATTGACAACAATATTAAGGCTATATACTTGTATGTACCTAAAATGCATTCACAATAACTGTTATAGATCATCCAAGTCTTTACAGGGTCTCCCAAGCTGAGTGGCCTCTTAAAATATTTCAGGGAAGGAAATACATAAAAATTCTGAAAATAAGTAGACTGCCCTAGAACAAAGCGAGTAAATTGTCTTCACTTTTGCATTACTTCCGGTTGACCGGAAGTCTACATTAATTTTCTTATGTTAAATGGAATGTCATAATTTTTATTGCAAATTCTGATTATAAACGTTATTCTAAATGCAAAATGTTAAGGTTATACCTAAATGTAACCGATTTTGAGATATCTTCAAACCTATGTAAAAAAATAGTTTTCATGCCTTTCATTTAAAAAATTGTTTTTATGGCACTCTTAAGTTTCAAGATTCAAGTTGCTTATCGTTTGAAAGCATAATAATCCTTAGGCTTTCAAATCATGAATATCGCTGAAAATTGTACAGTTTGATCGCGAAAGGGTGTCGAATCTCATTTTGTTTAAGTATCCAAAACTAAATTTTCTTAAATAGAACACTGTATATTTTTACATCATGATAGACAGAATCAAATTCTGCAGCGATTAGTATTAGGTTTCCCTATACCTATTTCTTTTGGTGTTCCTGTTATTAATAATTGTGTGTTTTGAATATTTGACGGGTTAACCCAATTTTTCGCAAAAAATCTTAACCAAAGTGTTTATTGACTTAACACAAAAAAATGTAAAATGAAGAAAATTGAAGGAATTGCTTAGTAAAAGATTTTTTATTAATTGTTTATTAATATTAGTGTTGGTTTTTAACTGATAAAATAGTTAGAAGAACCTGTAGATAATGTAATGTAAAGTATGTACTGCGAAGAATTGGGTTAATGCTATTATTATATAATTCTGTGTATCATGATGTAAAAATACACAGAGTGTTCCATTTAAGAAAATTGAGTTCAGGACAGTTAAACATAATGAGGTTTGACACCATATTGCGACTAGCCAGTAAAATTTTCAGGGCCAATTAGGATATGATTTGAAAGCCTGGGAATTATACTTTCAAATGATAAGCAACTTGAATCTTGAAATTTAAGAGTGTAGTAAAAACATATTTTTAAATGAAAAGCTACCAAAACAAATTTTTACATAAGTCTGAATATATCTCAAAATCGGTTACATTTAGGTGGAGGGAAACCTTAACATTTTCTGTTTAGAAAAACGTTTAGAGTCAGAATTTGCAATAAAAATTATAACATTCCATTTACAGTAAGAAAGTTAATGGCGGCTATCGGTCCACCGGAAGTGAAAATAATTTACTCTGAAACACCACATTGGCCTATGGCAGTGTAGTTATTTTCAAAATTTTTGTAAATTTCCTTCCCCAAAATATTTTAATAGGCCACTCGACCTATAGACAGTGGATATAGGTCTCAAATTTGGCACAAAGGCAGTTAATATATCTAACTGTAGTGGGTTGCATATAAATCTGAAATATTTGTTTAAATTGTGATAATATGGCTAACAAAAATTGAAACTACAACAAAGTATTTCCTATTGCCTTATGAGTTATAGTTGGTATTGAAATCGTCTGTCCAATAATTGTTCGATGGCGAAGATGATTTATTTCGCAGGGAGGTAGACAGCGCTGCACTTTTAATTGAGATAGATTTGTGAGGTTGATGTATGACCTGTAGAACGTGAAATTTTATGCGGCATTCCTTCGAATGGCTATAAGTCTCATCTACTTGGCTAAAAACGTACGAGGTCAAGAAATATCATTATTTATTAGAATATACACCACAACCTTTTACTAGTTTTGGCTCATTAGTTTACTAATTTTGTTATAAAATTAGTTAACATATTTAGGAAATTACTTGATACCAACCACAATAATCGCCCCATATAGCTGTAGTAAAATTTATTACAAAAATTAATAATTAAGTTCACCTCTATAACCTAAATAATATCACAGGCACTTCCTTTTACTCTAGGAGGATACGAATTATTTCTACAACAGCTTCTAATGTTTACTAATGGTGAATGGCGGTATTTTTGAACATTTATTATAACAACGGTAGCAACGGTATTCGACTTGATAATGGGAATCACGTATTCCCGAAACACGTGTCATCCCGAATTAATTAATACTTTGTGCGGGAGGAGTAACCCAAACAGTGTGTTTATTGCGCTGCCCCACAGTCCTTGCTATCTTTACTTTAATGATAAAATTACCAAACCGCTAATGTATGAAATTTTATTTATTTTTAATTACGCTATAACTTAAAGACAAATAAACGGATAACAACATTTTAGCTTTTTGCATTATTTTTACGTGTAAAATAAACTCCTGGAGTTTGGTCCGACCCTCCCGACTCAGGTCTTATACACAGGCGTATGTTTCGATTTCTTGCAGTTATTATCTGCTTAGAATAAGCTAGAGAATTTGATTAAATCTACTTCCTGCTGATATTAGCATCCCTACATATAGTTGGTAATTGTATCTTTTGGTTGTTTGTTTTGTGAAATGAATGAATTAAAACTGAAGTCAAGAAATAACAGATAGGTATTATGTTTATTTTGTTCGGCTTACTGCGTCATTCTTAACCTTTAACTACGGGCTACGGTGTACATAGTACACCACACTTGTTTAATTAGTCGATATTTCTTAAAAATACTTTCTGCGCTTGCGCCGCTCGACGTAACCTATCAGTATAGTAGCAACCAGAATCTAGAACAGTCGCAAGTTGATTGCTATTCGAATAGTTGAGGTCAGCAATAAAATATAGAAGGTAGTTCCCGAAC
>JARFOC010001205.1:291999-327106 GCA_031763485.1 Osmoderma eremita | reverse complement strand
ATATATATATATATATATATATATATATATATATATATATATATGTATATATAACATTTTACTTTAAAATGACCAGATCGTTCAGAATCTGAAGTATCATCACTTAATTTTGTAACACCCTGTATAGTAAAATTTCAAATATCTCAATTAAGAACGCATTCTTATTATATATCATTATAAATTTTGATTAAATATGAGTAGACCTAGAGAAAAGTTCATATAAACCAACTATAATCTTTATTCGTTAGTGAGATATTTCAAATTTCAATATACAACCACATATTTCGTATCCTAATTCAGAACCGTATTTTGCGTTGAAAAGTATATAAACATATACAGAAAACTCTATCATTTTAGAGTTTTTACTTATTAACCATTTTATACAACAACAAAAAAATTTATTTATTTTTATTTTTAACCATTTTATATACAAGATAAGTAATAAGTTTTTTATTCCAGTATAATTTCCGTAAAAGCAAAGTCATTCGCCGATCGAGAGATACGATACACCCTGAAGGCTCAAGGACAAGGTGCTGGTACGTTCAACATAGGACCTACGTCCGGTATTGTAAAGCTAGCGAAAGAACTGGATTTCGAAGATCTGCGTCAACCACACGTATATTCTTTAGTGGTGACAGCGACTGAAGATTCTGGAGGTTTTTCTACGTCTGTCGAAGTAATTTAAATGCAAAAATTTTCTTTGGCAAATCGTTTAAACTTTTTTATTTTCAGTTGACGATTAGAGTGACAGATGTTAATGATAACGCGCCCAAATTCGAATTACCCGACTATCAAGCGCACAATGTCGATGAGGATATTCCACCTGGGACGAGTATATTAAAAGTGAAAGCCATGGACGCGGATAGTGGCGCGAATGCTGAAATCGAATATCTGGTTTCCGACGACCACTTCAGTGTCGATCCAAGCGGGATCATTTCAAATAATAAGCAATTGGACGCGGACAATAACAATGCTTACTACGAGTTTGTGGTGACAGCGAAAGACAAAGGAGAACCGGCGAAAACAGGGACGGCTACTGTTAGAGTTTACACCAAAAATAAGAACGACGAGGAACCTAAATTTTCGCAACAAGTCTACACACCGAACGTTGACGAAAACGCTGGCCCTAACACCTTGGTGACGACAGTAGTGGCTTCAGATAAAGATGGCGATAATGTCCGCTTTGGATTCGTGGGAGGTGGTACAAGTTCCGGCCAGTTTGTCATAGAAGAAATTACTGGCGTCATCAGATTGAGAAGCAGAGAAATCGCTTTGGAAAAGGACAAATACGAATTGAATGTGACGGCAATGGACGACGGGGCTTGCTGTGTCAACGGAGACTCCACTATACATACGAGTACAGCCGTAGTAGTTGTCTTCATCACTGACGTCAATGACAACAAGCCGGTATTCGAAGACTGCAGTAAATATTACCCGAAAGTCGAGGAAGGTGCACCGAACGGTTCGCCAGTGATCAAGGTGCACGCCAAAGATGAGGATAAAGGTGTGAATGGGCAGGTGAAGTATTCTATAGTGCAACAACCCAATCAGAAAGGCACCAAATTCACCGTGGACGAAGAGACTGGGGAAGTTTCGACCAATAAAGTATTCGATCGCGAGGGCGATGATGGAAAGTTTGTTTCCGTCACCGTCAAAGCTACTGACCAGGGGGAACCTTCTTTGGAAGGTGTCTGCTCTTTTACTGTTGAGATAACGGATGTAAATGATAATCCACCTTTGTTTGACAGGCAGGTAAGTCGAAATATATTTGATTTGAAGTGCCATAGGAAATTGGTAACCACCGCAAAATTCCCAAATTTTTAATTCATTATTTATGTAAGAAAAAGGTCAAAAAGGGATAAATTAAAAAAAAAGAACATAAAGAACACGTATCACAAGACACTTGTCTCCTATAAGATCTTTTTTAAAATAATTTATTATCATTTTTATGAAATATTCGTTAATATTTTTGAGCGGTGTAGCTTAGGACCTTTGCTCTTCGTAATTTGGTCGAAAAATGTTTTTCTTTTGAATATTATTTTGAGCGGGTGTGGTATCGATCTTACAAAATGATTCTTTTTATAAATCATGGATTCCTAATTCAATTTGACGTTTCAGAAATATGTCGAAAATGTCAAACAAGACGCTAGCATAGGCACGAACATCCTAAGGGTATCAGCCTCGGATGAGGACGCCGATAATAACGGTGCGATAATATATAGTTTGAACGCCGGTTCGAATATCCAAGATTTGGAATATTTCGAAATACAACCAGAGTCTGGTTGGATAGTCTTGAAGAAACCCCTAGACGTAAGTATATTTCGTCACTCGATCCCGAAATAGAAATTTCGCGTCTATAGCTATAAGTGTTAGGCTAAGAAATTTCTGTGTTGATATATGCGAATGCGAACTTACATATAGGTTACTTATTTTATGAATTTTCTTTTGTAAAAATTTGCTTAGAGAAGGAGGAAGGCACGCAACAGTTTATATATATTTTTTAGTGTATATAAGAATGAAGTGTGTTTCTTATTATGTGCGTGGTACGGAACGCGTGTGTGCGAGAATGAAATATCACAGGTTATCACGGCTCCCCAACCATCGTGGCAGATGACGTCAGCATCGGACGATACGACAACTTGCGCCGAAACTTACACGGTACAGGTGGATAGCTGCTTCTCTAACCTTCATTTTGGGCGCACCTTTCTTTGAGTTGCTCAGTCGGTCCGTCCGATTTTTTTCCAAAGTCGTGACAGATCGACCAATTGCACAATATTGATTCTACTCTTTATTGTCTCATTTAATTTATACGGCACACCTTGCATTTGTAATATATTTAATAAGTTTTCTGTTGGAAGGATGCTCGGATGTGAGTTTCTGAGGTATGTCGAAAATTGCGGAAATATTTCAAAATATTTGATTACGTTTTGTTCTTGAAAGTGCCGACATCTACTTTCGGTTTAACGAACACTCATAAGAAGACGATTTGATTGCTTTTAATAAATGCTAAACCAAATAGAAAAATTTAATATTACTCTTTTTTTATGTGCACACAAAAAAATATTTTCTTAAATATAATAAATACAAATAGACTTGTACATCATTTGTGCGCCATCTGGTATCGGATAGCGTAACTTCTAACAAACACCGGTTCCTTGGCAATCGTTATATAAACCGCGAAATTCAAATTTCAATATCATATGGTTTAAAGTTTTTTTTCCAGATTTTGATCATTATTTACACAATATTCGCAAAATTAAAAAGAAAAGAACCTCACTTCCAAGCAATTTTCCACGCCTGTTTTTTGATCTTTTTTGGTAAAAACAAAAAAAAATGAAACAAAAACTCATCAGCCCCGCACCATTACCACCACCAGTTAAGTCAGTAGAAGACGAAGTTATCGACAGAGAACGACCTACTAACCTAGATAGTGAGAGACACACATAGAGAGAGAAACAGATAAAGAGAGTCAGGAATAGGGTATCACTGCCCCCACTACCCTCCACAATGGGAGCTATTTCCGTTGCAATATGTTTTTTTATATATATACGATATTTTTTGAGATATATATATATTTTTGTGTCCGATCCTACTAATCGATTTGCAGATTTTTGAAGGGGGCGCCACCCGCTGCCGCCTGGGGTGCATTTTTTGAAGACTCGCCGTGCCGATTTTTTTTTGTGTGTGGCATATAATATTGTGTTAATATTTGTATGATGTATACTGATACTAACAAATTTTTTTGTATGTGCCATCGAGACTGACCGAATTGGATTTTTTGTGCTGTCGCCCTTTTTTGAATGAATTTTTTTGCAGGAAGGCGCTGGCAGGCTCCTATATGATCGAAAAAAATATTTAAAAAAACACTAACTAAGCTAACGATTTTGGTCACGTGCGGGCGTGCGCCGGTAGAGGTCGCTTTTTTGAAACCCTGGGGTGGGCAACCGTACCTCCTCCGGCCACCGTACCGCTGGTGACATTGTGACATTTTTAACCTTGTGTATGGGGCGGCGTACTAAAAACAAAAATCCGTTAATGTTAACAGCAGCTTACTGCGATTCGACTAACAAATTCCAATATGGAAACAAAGGACGTCCGTCCGTTACTATAAATTTTTTTGATGGTCGTTTTCGAGAAGATTTGAAGAGACTGAGAAAGAGAGAAAAGAAATGGTTTTCGCACCATCCTTTTGTTCCCGCCCAGTCCAACTAAAACAGACAAATTTTACAATCTACCCGATTTTTTTGGAGATTTTTTGCATGTCATGCCTGCTTTTCGAATGTGTTGGTTATATTTTTGTTTTTTTAGGTTTTCTAATTTTGTTGTTTTTTGATTTTTAATATGTCGTGATAACACGAATATATAAAAAGGAAAATTAGGAAGACGCAAAAACGAGATTTTTAAATTTTTTCATCCCCCCTTCGAAAATTTTTTTTAAAAGCGTTTTCTTCGAATCCATCATATACATATAAACAAATATATTTTTTCATTAATACCAACTAACAAAAGAGCTGAATTGAACGATCAACTATGTATATTACTATTGTATTTATACTGTGTATTGTTAGAATTTTATTATTATTTTTTTAATTTGAATTGCACAATTTTCTGTTGTTCATCGACTGTGATGCTACCACGACAATTGCAACCGCACGATCTGCGCAGGGATGCATTCCAGTAAGTAGGCGATCCAATTCTGTAGAACTGCATAATAATATATTCCGAATATAGAATTCAAATTTCCCGCCACGAACCCTACCTAGGCTCGCCGCTGCAGCATTTGAAAGATGTAGGCAAAAACAGGACGAAAAAGGCGATGGTGCTCCTAACAAACGAATACACATGTTAAAACGTCAAATTTGACAGCTTAACACATTGTTTCTGTAATTTGTATAATTGGGAATTTGAACAAAATATGTACAGCGTTTGTTATACGGCACCAACGTTATAAAATTTAAAACGAAAGAGTATCTAAGTATTTTTAGTATTTCAGTTTTTTCCATTGTGTGAGATTGCTTTTTTCTTTAATTATGTGTACATATTATTATTAATTATATTTTTAGGAGTGTATCATTGATGCGATCTTTTAAATAATTTGTGTAAATTGTCATACATCTATTACTTTTAAGTTATAGTCCGTTAATTTTCTTTTTAAGTTTCCGGTTCGCATTCTAACTTGTATGATCCCCGTATATTATCGACCAATCCAAGAGTATAATTATAAGTGTCATAATTAGTTAGTTTCATGTTTATGAAATAGATCAATAGATCAATTTTGCAATTTTTTGCATTAATACCTTTCTAAATAATAAGTATTTAATTTCTTTTAATTATTTCTATTATTATTTCAGATATACTTTATTTATTACTGTTTTTATTAATTGATCGATTATGTTTAGTTTTAAAGTTTGTTTCAAATCTCTCTTCTATCTATCTCTCCCTCCGTTCGTGCCCTAAAACGAAACAAAACCACCTGACCTTGTGCCCGTTTTGACACTCTAGCGTGACAGGTATCGTCTGCGCGTAAGGGCCTCAGATAAGGGCGAACCGCCCTCGTACGCTGACGTGGACGTAGAATTAGATGTCGTAGACAGGAACAATAAGCCGCCCCTGTGGGACATGAATATGTACGGCCCCATTCACATCAAAGAAAATGTCACAGTGGGTACAGTTGTGACATCCGTTAAAGCCAGGTTGGTATCATCACCAAGTAAGAAATGACGAAACAGTAAAAACGATACGAACGCGCCACCTAGCGGCGTTCGCTAGAAACTTGTAAATGTCAACCGTCAAAAACCAATTTTCTGTATTATCATAAATATATTGAATGTTTAAGATTATTTTTGTTGAGTGTGTAATACGTATTTTTTAAGTGTAATAGCTGGTTCAGGTCCGCTCGGAACATCTGGGATCTCGTGGGTGGGGGGGTCGCGATTAGGGGCTCAAAAAGGTCCCAGATAACCGAGTCGGAATAGGGTTTTAGGGTTAGATATAATTATACATCTGCGGTAATTGAATGTGAGGTGATAATTTAAATTATTGTTATAAAAGTACATGTAGATAACGTAACATTTACAATAAGCCTCCTAACGAGCACTATAATGCATTTTGTCAAATAAAGACGCCAATTTTTAATATACATACATAGATTAAATACATTGCTAATGTTTTCAAAATTATGATTATATTAAGGACCTCAATGAATTCAAACTATAAGTCTAATCAAATATATTAATATACGACAATGATTAGTTCCATGGGCGAAACACAGATGTCGCAAACAGTGATGTTGGTAGTATATATATTTGTTTGGTCGCTAACAAATGACTATTAGCGACATTTACATCAGAGACAATATAAACGGGCTGTTCGATTGGGCAAAGCATTATGCTGCCAAACGCCTGCACAAGGACAGTAGTTATTTTATGCACGAAAATAGATCTTATCGACAAGGAAATAATTACTGCGCTTATTGCGTTTGGCTGCATAACGCTTTCGCCAAAACGAACAAACCAAGTAAGGAGGATGGGGCACTTAACATAAAAATTGTGCCATCCCTCTGATGGTCTGCGAACCCAACTAAACAGACTACCGCGCCAAATGTCATATATTTCAAACTTAACAGGATGCACAATTACATACATAATTCTATTCATTCTTCTATAGAAGGTTTTTTTCGCGTAAAGCCATACACAAAAAGTATATGTATTCTGCCGTGCAGATTTTTAAGTAGAACATATTGAATGAATGTGGCCGAACAAGTTGCACAAAAAACACGCATTAACAGTTTCGATTAACTTATTCCTAAAGGTTGCATTTACAATTGGAATTAACTTTTTTGTGTACCAGACGAAATATACAGTAATAATAAAAATACCAATAATAACGATAATAATTAAAAGATAAGTATACGCGCATAGTAACTACCAACAACTGAAGGAATTATAAATTTAAAACACTCTATACAGAGCTCTAGAATTTTGCACCCCCTCTAGCCCTCTATTGGTCGAGTAACCCCTGGTTAACACCAGAAGTATACTAGTGCACCCCTCCTGATTTATGTTTTGCCCATAGAACTAACCATTAACATATATTAATATTTTTGTTCTAATTGAATTTATTTATAACTATCCAATGAAACGCCGAATAACATTACTTTATTAACAACACAACAATTCGAACGGTGCAATTTATGCTAACTGGTTACATACTATTTTACTACCTTAAAATACTAAGGGTGAGTATCAATATATGGCGGCAAATTCAAATATCACACCCCATGTATTAATATATAAAATGAATATATAAATCATTAAAGTGTATTATCTTCAGGCAATATCCACTTTAGCCAATACCAGAAATGCTTCCTATTTTAATGAAAAAATTTAATTTACTTGCTTTCGGACCATAACCCTAACAATCATCCTTTCCGATACCATAAGTATAATATACATGAAACCACCTTATTTGTAACGTATCAATAATAACAAACTCTTACCTTATTTACCTAAAAAATTTCTGTAGTGGCAGCTACAACTCCTACATCCTGTATCACCACTGCGATATCACAAAATCTCACCTTCCGAAGGAAGCACATTTGGTTTCCCAGAACTTTTATCACATAGCATCCTGATTTTAACACAAACACGATTAATACTGCGGTGGAAAACGATTTACAAAAAAAGAAAAAAACGTTACTCGGTAGCGATACTTGTATGCGAATGTGAATACCTGCGATTGAAACCAACTGAAATTTAAAATTCGAATACAAAAACTGGATACATCATTCAGTCTGAAGTTAGTCACGGTGTAATGAATTATGTTACCGTATTTAAACTAAAATATGTATTTTTATATGATTAAATACTGTATGAAAGTATATTAAATTTATATATATATTTATATTTAAAATATGGATACGGAATTAACTATAAGTTCAATATTTAGATGAGAAAATCAAGAATTTTGTTTACGTCTGAAGTTAGGATGAAAAACATATTCTGTGTGGACTTATTAAATCATTGTAGAGGATTAATAGGTGTTTTTAATGATTTCTTGTTCTATCACACTTACATTTTGAAATAATAAGATGAATTACCACCTCTCACTTTATTACTGCAAGATTATTCGTTTCCATATGCCAACCTTATACATACAGGTATCCCTCAATAAGTCACCGCTAATGCCATTGCCAAATATTTATTATATACAGCCTCTCCGCCCAGATTCCACGAATTTATTATCGCATTTGATATATTTACTTGAAATGAGAATAGAAACAATAAGTATAATCGCATCGAAATTCATCGAGAAACCCTCAAACTGACTGTATCTTGTTTTTTTTTCTCTGTTTGGTTCTTGTTCTTCTTGTACATTCTGCGCGCGATTGCCACACACATAAACTACCACTACGGCTACACGAAAATTCGACAAAAATAGCGGGAAACGTACAAGCTGGAGGCGACCGCCCAAGATAAGGGCTACCCGCCCTTATCTCGATCTGTGGAGGTTCAAATAGACGTTGTGGACAGGGCGAATAATCCGCCGGTCTGGGATCATGTCGTCTACGGTCCGATCTACATTAGAGAGAACCTCCCTGTCGGTGCAAAAGTCGTTTCTGTCAAGGCCAGGTCTGTGCGACCCGTATCTCTATATTATAAACATGAATATATTACATATTACGTATATAAGTCTCAGTATTGTATCATAGTTACGGTGATTCATTAATTGTCATCAATGTATAACAACCAATCAGTGTTCTGTTTCGACCGTGCGGTGTAAGCACGTGACCGCACGGGTGGAGATCTGGTCTGTCTTTTGTGCACGCTTCACCTGAATAATATTATTATTAATTTCTGGAAATATTATCTGGATTATTAAGGTCGCTATATCGCGTTATCGAAGAAATTAGGAACAAGGAAAAATAATAATTTTGGTTACAGCACCCTCTATGATCATTTTTCTACAGTTGGCTATAAAAGATTCCTGCAATTCATATTACCATCGGAGTTGTTTGAATCTTCTGTTGTCAACCGTTTTTTTATTCGAATATGAGAAATACAAATTTAAAACTAATCTATACTTCGTTCGCATCTGCGAAGGCAGTACAGCAGTACAATATTTATTAGAATACGATATAACCTTAAATAACCTATTAAGACTTGTGCAGCAAACAGCAACGAGAAAGCCAATTAGTATATCATCAGTATTTACTTCCAGTAAGTATTCTTCTATTTTATAGCTTATCATACCTATTTCGAAGCAGGGTTTTCCCATTATTCTTAAATACTTTTCAAAGATCTGCTTTGTTTTATTACATATGTTTAGTGTGGGTCTTAAATAAATCATATAGGCACTTGTGATTTTGTTAATATTTAACGGTACTAGACTTCTAATTAGAAAGGCTTTATTTAATCTCGATTAGTGTTATTATCGGTTATTACAAAGAGGACGTCGCAAAACAAAGAGATCAAGATTGTTGAAGAACAATCCAAACAAGATATTTGTAGGTTATTTATTTCATGTCACCATAATATATTTGTTTGCCTGAGTTCTTTGTGGAGAAAATAGCCCTAAATTTAAATTTCAAATAGACGTTGATGTACGAAGCTCAAACATCGAAGTTAAATTGCTATATCACAGTTTTACTTATCGTGGAACGGTTAATGACTGGTAATCGGAATAACCTTATAGTCTTAGGTTATGTGTGACTTGACAATTAAATATAAAATTAATTTATAGTGATTTTATTATAAAAAATTTATGATATGTGATATAATATTTATGGAGTGTAATTTAAAAGTAATAAAGATGGAAGTATGATGCTAAGATACGGAGTGTGCTGTAACCAAAGTATATTATTATTTGTTTTTAAATATGAATTTGCAGTATGTTATCTTGATGTTGACAAGGTCAATAAAGAATCACAGATTAATAAGGAAGCATTTTCTTTCCTTAAATTAAATTGTCAAAAAATTTAGTTCAAAAGAATCATAGAAAATAATTAAAAATAATCAGTGAAGAGGGTATCACAAGAAAACTTATACATTTCTATCGTAGTTCTGGGTGTTTATCCTTTATTTTCGCAGCCCTTACATAGTTTTTTTTGTACCATCCACTTTCTCGGTCGAATGTTGTTGACGCCTGCGCAATCTTCACACGCTGATTCTAACATCGCACACTACATGTAGCTTTCTTGGGGCATCTTGGGTTTAATGCAACACATCAACAACATTCGCTGTTATAAATGAAATCCCGTATTAGTTCTCCTATGTAAACATGTTTTTTTTAGTTTTATTGTTGATAAAGTAGAAAGAGGTGTTTTTATAGAAGTACAAATAAGAAAATTTGTATTTATTAAATTGGTTATTTACAAAAATGACACTGCGTTGGTGTTTGTTCTTGTTTTCTAGTGGTAGTACACAAACGCACTTCGATTATTGTGAATCGTTAAAAATAGGGAATGTCTTGCGATTATTTATTAATGACGTCACATAATAATAACAATGTTTTTTTTTGAATTGATGTAATAGCTGTCAGTATTAAAATTACTTTAAACTCGCTCGTAAAAAATAAATAATAAAAAAGGGGACTTTACAAGACAGCACAGCTAATACATCGACTCATTTGCATAAAGTATCCATGATTAATCAAGAAAATATCATTTAATTTCACAAAGCACTAAAATCTAACCTCACTTTTAAACTTTGCACTTTATTTTTACCGATAATAAAAGTTAAAAGTTAGTTTGAGCGTCCAAACTCGCAACAATTGTTTATCTATTTTATTGTTAATGATTTGGATATGGATGGGAATATCTAGAAATTGGTGGGAGAGGGGAGGTTCTTTTATAACGTTGTCTGTTAAAAAATGCTTATTTTAGAAGCGATTTGGACGTGTCTCCTTTTTTGATCATTTTAAGAAAGGGTGTAACATAGTTGATGGACGGTGATCATAAATGGTTTTTGTTCTTTTTTAAATTATATTTCTTTCTTTATTTTGTAAGAAAGATATGATCACTAGGGTTGCTGAATTTGCGCCAACAGCCAGTGGCGCGCGCGTAAAGGTTTACGCCTAAAATAAATGGTCAGTGATAAATTATAATATGTACTCAAACATTTACCGTATTAATAGTGAACAACACTTAACCACAGTTTATTATCTTTCAACTTCGATTTAATTCATTTTTCAACATGTTCACGAGGAAATGTAACGATGTCCAACTTGATACTTTGCAGTCCGAATATTTATTCAAAAGGAAGACATATGCTTCTTTGTCTAGTAAATGAAACGGTAAATTACATGAAATAAAGGTAACACATACATTGAATTAAAATTTTTCCATAGAATGCTGTTTGCGATTTATAGTCAAGGTAGTATCGAATCTGCGCCCCTGTCCGTTGGCGCTAATGAGCAACTGTAATGATCACCGTACATACAAATATAAATTATACCAAACAGTTGTTAAAAAGGCATGTCTTGCATCAAATCAAGACCCCCATCTTCATTTGTATTTTTGTCGAGTTTGTTTTTTGTATTTTTTAATCCTTGTATCACCACCATCATCATATCATGATTTAAAGCAAAACTTAATCCAGTGACAAGACATTTTGCATGTTGGCTGCTATTTTTTGTTTTCAACAGTAAGCCAAAGATTTCATTTTTGTAAGAACCATTTGATTTTTGGTTAAAGCTTTTCATTCTTTTTTCATAAAGTATACCATCGGTAGTGTATCACTTATTTTTCTTGTTTTTGGTAACATTTTGGGCTAGCCCGGTGTACGTAGTGTAGCTCAATCTATCGTTACCATAGTGATATTGGACCTATAACTTCGTTTACTTGTCTAGTTCCGGTATTGAGAATAACCCTACAGTCTTTTATCGACTCATGCCCGGATCTACTGCGCAAACCAACAAGTTCCACACGTTCTATCTCCAGCAAAGGCCGGACAATGGATTCACCTGGGCCGATATAAAAGTCAACCATCCCTTGGACTACGAAACCATCAAAGAATACAACTTAACAATACGAGTAGAGGTTAGTCCTCTATGCATCTTCTTTTTTACATCAACTTGCATACCAGAAAGTAAATAAAAATAAATAAATTCCTATTTTTCTTTAAAGAACAACGGGGCACAACAATTGGCTTCCGAAGCTACCGTGTATATAATGCTGGAAGATGTCAATGATGAAATACCTTTGTTTACTGAACGCGAACAAGAGACTGTGTTAGAAGGGGAACCGATCGGGACGAAGGTGACCCAAGTTAATGCCATTGATAAGGACGGGACGTTCCCCAACAATCAGGTGAGAAATCTTTGTTTAAATCAGTTAAAATATGTGAAATGATTTTGTGGCGCAGTCAGTAGGAATGGAGCATTATGTTTAGGAAGAAATTTCTGATAAATCTGATAATAAATATTTAATTTCTACATGTTTAGACTTTTAGATATTTTAAAATTTAGTCTCTACATGATTAACCACTATTTTTGTCCCCCAATATTTCGATTCAAATCTTTTTATTTTATGATATCGTCTTCTTAAAATATGTCGAACAAAAGCAATTTCTTTCTACATACCAGGTTTCTTTGACCAGATTACCAATTGACCAATTTAATAAATAATGTTTATTTATATTTTTACAATTGTCCATTATCATATTCAAAATCACGATCTGTCTATCAAGTTCGAATAGCCCAATACTAAATATGATAGATTTGTTAGCTTGATGTTTTTGGTATCTTCAATTGATAATCCTGATTATAGCATTCCATATTAGCATATAGGCTAATGTGCAATAGTAGTTGGGGACCTTGGAATATTCTATGACATACCGAAATAACAGGGGTTGTTGAAAATCCTGCAATAAATGTCATAGTTGGTATCAAGTTAAGGTTGTTATATTAGTTAAATTAGGATAACCATTAAGTGTCAGTTTAACCACAGATAAACATACAACGTAACCTCATTTATTTCTGCGGCACCAAATGAAGTTGGAAAAATCCAACTATACTTACCGTCGCCAAATCATGATTTTTTAAAAAGAAGGGGTGAGGGGAATACCGAATGCTTGGCCCGGTGTGGTTGTTGAAATTTCGCTGGCGACACGTTTTCTTCTGTGAAGCCACCTTTAGGTGCGTGTGATCTGGCAATGCCAAGGTCATATGCTTCTCCAAGGTCCCATTAGATAGAAACATAAGGAGGAGAAGTATTGAGATGTGTAACTCGAGTCACCTTAAAAAATCCTCAAACGTATTTAAATCTCGCACAAATATGGAGGAGGAAGAAAATAGTTCCAGGGTCGAAATTAATAATCAGCCGCAGAGTAATGACCAAAATTAAAATAATTGTACCGCCGGTCATTATTAACCACTCGTAGTGGCGGGGCTATTATTGGACCTGCAAGATATGCTGTTTATGTATAAGGGGGAGGTGTGATAGTTGGTATCAAGTTAAGGTTGGTATGCCGGATCCAATATACTTAGGTGCGTGTGACCTGGCAATGACAAGGTCATATGAGTACACATTATTAGTAGCGAAGTGTCCATTAAGTGTCGTAGTTGTATGTAAGTTGTATGTGTATATAAATGTAACTTATAGTCTATTAAATATTACAATAAACCCTTCGAAGTCATGAGAGACTGGGAGGGATGGAGAGGAAGGCTGAAACGAATATCGCAGCACACCAGAATCTGGCACACAGACGTATCGAAAACAAGCACAGGCTCGGAGGCAGGAGTATGCGGGGGGAGACCGGAGCTAAGACTACGTATACTCCTTGGAAAGCACGCTTCCGTGCTTCAAACTGAAATTTGTGCAATACAGTCCTCTGCTAGAGGGTGTCTGCAACAGGGGCTACAAAGCCAACCGCTCTACATTCTCACGGACAGTCAAGCTGCCTTAAAGGTATTGGCATCTTATCGGATATCTTCCAGGCTGGTATGGGACTGTCTGCAAGACCTTCAAAACCTGGCGAAACACAATGCAGTCAAGCTGATCTGGGTACCGTGACATGAGCGGCTTGCAGGCAATGACCAGGCGGACCAGCTAGCTAGGAAGGGATCCGAAATTACCTTCATTGGACCTGAGCCAGCTCTTAGGATCACAAAAGCGACGGCGCGTGGTGCGGTAACTGAGTGGGTGACTGAACAACACCAGAAACACTGGGACCATGTAGCAGGACAGAAACACAGGAAACAGATGATGAGGAAACCATCACAACGTTTGGCGGCTGACATACTGTCTCTTAGAAGAACGCAGATTAGGGTGATGACGTGTCTACTTACTGGACACGGCAACCTAAGGAAACACCTACACAGAATGGAAGTCTATAGAGAGGAACCACTGTAGATTATGCAGTGAAGAAGAGGAAACAGCCTCTCAGATAATTTTTGAATGCTGCGCATGAAGCCACCGGAGAAACCCCTTATCAGGTACAATAGACACACTGCAGGGCATACAGGAAAAGGATTAGACACACACCTTACTAAATCTTGTCAGGGGGTAGATCTGTTCGGATAATCAGGAAATAATTGAATGCATAGTAGTACAATAGGCCTCAAGGCCGCAGTGTTAAGGGATGGCAGATTTGATGGTTAAAAACTTGTTCTATTGTATAATTAACCTTTCTGAGTTTGCAAAACCCAACCTTTTTCTTCTAATTGAAGCTCACTCACTCGTAGATTCCAATTTTTTCACAACATAAAATTTTCCATTCCAGGTCTACTACTTCGTCGTGGATTCGCCGCGAAACGAAGGCAAGGATTTCTTCGAGATAAATCAACAGACGGGCGAGGTCTTCACCAAAGTGGTCTTCGACAGGGAAAAGCAGGGTGCCTACGCCTTGGAAGTGGAGGCCAGGGATGGAGCGCCATCTGCACGCCCGAATAGCGACAACCAGCCAAATTCAGGTAAGTCGATGTCAATTTAAACTTTCATTCGCGTAATTGCCGCTCCATTCTGTTTACGAGAAGCGTCCTATTAGCACTGATTACACCCGGTTCCGGTTCTACAAGATATATATGTCTTGAGTAACAAGTATTTTAATCATTTCACATTAGAATTCTCGCTAGTGTTTAATAGATGTCGCTAACTATTACGTTTAGTAATGCCGTGTAGAGATGGCGCTTCAATTAAGGATACGTTCGTATTACGTCGGGATTCTCTGCGTAATTAATAGTTTTCGTCGGATTCGGGAAACAAGCTTCGAGATATAATAGATATAATTAATTACCGTCGACGTGGAGAGATAGAAAAAGTAGATTTAGCGCCCTCGAAGACTTAATAACGTTATCAGCGTAGGTATTAAATATCGTTACATCACTGCGTTATGTGTTATATACGTAGCTCGATACTCGAAGCTCGCTTAGCGGTAATCGGATCCCTCTGCCGTAATTATGTTAAATATTCTAGAAGCATCAGTCTTCTACCTTTTGCTTACTGGTTCTGTGTTAAGTTCCAATAATATTTGGGCCGTGCTAAAATCAAATGATATATAGGTTAGAATGATGGGTTATTAACTTTTCTGATACTCTTCGTTGGTTGAAGTATTGATTTATGTTTAAAATCAAATGTTTATCGTTTCTGACGTAATTTAGGGCAGGTATAAAGTGTTTTCAATTATACACGAACAATTTTAATACGAAACATGAAAACTTGGTTGTTTCTAACCTCACTTTGGCGATTTATGCTGCAATGCACGCATTAAAAGCCTTACAAGCTTATAACTCCTTCCCTAGGAGGTAATGCTAAAGGATGGGAGGCTATCCAACTTTTAATAGCTGCGCTAAAGTTAATTTACTTCTTCAAGGCTTCTGAAGGATTCCTCTTGTTCCTTAGGAATTGCGAATTAAACTGAACTGACAGGAATTTTCAGTTATAATGCAGAGATAATATAGTTAAGAGAGATGGGGCACCTAATGTCAAAATTGTGTGCCTATCCATCTGGTGGTCTGCGAATACAACTAAACAGATTTGCCCGTCAAATGTCATATATTTGAGCTTTTTTTCTCATGCCTATAATTTTGTTCAGAAAGTGAGCACACAAGTTGCGCAAAGGAAACGCATTGAGAGTTTCGATTAACGTATTCGAAAAGGTTATGCCAATAAAGAAATAATGATTTTTGAGAAATGTAATACAGAATACGGTCGCTTCATGTATAGATTAATGTAGTTTAGGAAAACAGCATCGTTTTAAAATATCATTTGCATGCATGCGCGGGCATTTAAAAATATAGTATACGTTGCAAATGGTAATATTTTACATAAGACGGATATATATATATATAAAACAGAAGTTATAAAATTAAGAATGAATTTATTAAGTAAGTAAATGTTACAAGCTATTTCCGCCGTTGTTTTAAAAAATTCTTGCGGCTGTATACATATTGGGTTTCTACGACTTGCGTCTGAGTCGTTTCTCTGAAGAATTTTGTTAATGCCATTTACTCAAAGGAAAATACCAAATTCTTATAAAATTCTGTTTATAATTTCTTCAGCGTGATGGCACGGCTAGAGATTGAAATCTATTTCACTTTTTAAAATACTTAAAAGTACACCAAAAACCCTTTTTTTAAACATATTTGTGGCAACAAATGGCCTCGGATAAAATTTCGTGTACAGTATGTTAAACGGTAAGGCACACTGTTAGAGAAGTCCTTTTAAAAGATTAGATCACGCCATTCGAGTATTTTACCGTGACAAATAATGTTATTTTTGCAGGTTTCACATCTATAAAATTCACCAATTTCTTTTTGATATTAAGCCACTAATGTAGCCTATGGATATTTTATCAACATAACGAATTGTGTATGTTTGCATAATACGACTCTCAAATTCCGTATTTGTCTCATTATTAACCGGTATATTTTTCAAGAGGAATTCTCTTACATTTTCTAAGTAAACCTATGGAATCTTCAGTCTCGCAATTTGCTCCAAATGAGTGGCTGCTGGAATAGTTATTCATCAGTAACGTTTTCTATTTCCCATGAAATGATGCAGGTGCCGGATTAACATTTTTTTCCCCAAAATGTTGCCTAATTTGGCTACAGAAATTTTTAATGGGGCCTTGATTTAAATACCTCGTTCTCAAGAATGTTGTGTGGTACTTATTATTAATATAATCGAAGACACCTTTCATATTCTCCAAGGTCAGTAGCCAATAATAATAATAAAAATAAAAAATACCTTTACCACCTCGATGAGTGAAGAACTCCTGGATACGTACTTCGGCAACTAAGTTGCCATCCTCAGCAGAATCTACGAAGGAAGATAATGTTAGACGTCGCACTCTGGGAGATTTGCACCACACAGAACATCACTTGAATAACACTGTGTTATTGTTTTTGTACCAAATTCCTGTCTTCTTCCAATCTGGGTTTGGAGTTAGGAACAATCGAGTTGTTTTGATATTTGGTGTTTTTTTTTGCTTAACATCTTCTGTAGTAGACGCATTGGACACTTGTCTTGACATTCTTTGTTCGATGTTAACCATTTAGTTGCAGCGGTGTTGCAGTGGTGACAATATGGTATTGTATCCAATACGGCTTGTAAGTTTGCCATACATGTCGACTTCATTCTTGAAAAATTCTACTAGGTAGAAGGTTACTTCGCCACGCTACGCGAGCTCGACAGCATAAATCTGGTAGAACTTTTTTGTAAGCAGTCTGCTGAGTTTTTGTCATAGTTCTCCACAATCTTACTGATCTCTTCAGTTGTGATAGCTGCAGAACTGGATTTTCTTTCCTCTTGAAGCGTTTGTAGCTCTCTGCTTTTGGACGCACGTGCCTTCCTGGCATAGTCAAAAACTATGTCTTCAAAATACTTTTTCTGGAGAAGTTTTGCGGAAATATTCCAAAGCGTCTTTACAACTCCCTCCTTATAATCCGTGCTATCAGCTCGCTTCATGTTGAAAGTCCAATCTTTGAGAATACCTGCCAAGTGTTCTCAAGATATTCACACAAAATGTCAAGAACTACCGTGTTCGCAGGTGTTGAAGATTCAATTGCTTCACTTATTTCTAAACCTGAAGTTTTTCCGAAGCGATTCCTAGCGATGTTGAAGAAATTCCGTTGATTATAAAAAAAAATTCCAGATATCGGATTTAACTTCAAAGTTATTCCTAATTACAAACGCCTCATAAGTAGTAACGCCTTCTTTTTCGGTTTTCAGCGCCAATTTCAGCTTTTCAATTTAAACTGGATAATTCTACCTTATCTATATATATATATAAGTCGGCTATATTTAAGGTAAGCAAGAGCAGCTCGGAATCTAGCTGCTCCATAGAGTTATAACAAGACTTAGATGCTCTTTTGAGAATTAAGATGTTAGTCTCCAGGATTTTCTATATATTTGCAGCTAAGTTTACTGTGTGTTACCTGCAAAGAAATTTCCACACGATTCCTTAGCGTTCCGCTTTCTAAAACTGGAGTCGAGTTATGCAAATTGCTTTCGGTAATGCAGTTTAAACTGCACTTGAATTAAACTCTCTCACACCTTTTACGCTTACATACAATGTATCGCTTGGCCTAGCTTCGTGTTCTCGATGCATACATCGCAATTAACGGTAGGAACTGGCTGCATGCTTAATTGTGAGTACCGCTCTTATATAGTAAAACTTTTCTCCAGATATTCCCAAAGCAATCGTCTAGCGAGTGTAGAAGATAAGTTCCCGGTGCTTCGATCGTAATTCTTACCTAGGGAAAATTAAGTTTTGAATTATATATTCCCGACAACGGGACCTGGTGGCACACCCTTTTAAAATATTACCATATTAATTAAAGAGATCGGGGTGAATAGTAGACTTTATGGTGTAAGATTTGAGATGTGTACTTTAGGCGGGTGAAACCGACTTAGTTCGAAACTTTTTGGTGTTAAAGAACTACCCCCTTTCCCATTCTCTCTCCCTTAGTGTTCGCGTCGTGTAACTTTTACCATTAACGAATCTATGAAGTTGAATTACTTCGTCTTAACGAAAACCATATCATTAATCTTTTCTCCGTACGTAATTGGGTTATTGTGCCCCGAAAATTATACTTGCTGTGCTGTGCGGACTATTTTTTTCCTTTTACAATTGGAAAAGCGGAGTATTTACCGAAGCGATTTTATCTCAAGTTTGTTCTGAGAATAGTTTTTGCAGATTTACTGTTGTTTACGGGATCTCGAGTCGGTTGCGGCTGAAATTGATCACGTCTAGTTTTAAATTGCTATTTTAAGGGATGCTGTTTACTCCGATATCATTAGATAAATGTGTCTTGGTTCTGGTAATTTTAGCGCAGTCTCGATTTGGGGTTATCCTAAATCCTTTTTGTAGTCTATTCAATCGTAACCTTTCTTAAAAAAGGTTTGGTATCGAGGTTTGTGCGGGGTTATCGATAGTTATCGGCAATGAACCGGCGCAGACGGTCAATCTTCGGCGATCAAGTCAAGTCAAAAATTATAAGTTAAAGTTGAATTAATAATTCAATAAATTGGATACCCATTAAGTGTTGTCAATAAGCAAGCAACTCTAGTTTTTCCAATTTTGAAAGATTTGGAAACTGAGAGCCTTCTCCTGTTTGTTGCTATGGACTTTTGTCAAATGTCTCTTAAGCTTGAAAGGTTTCGTTGATTCGTTCGAAAATTTGATTGCATTGAAGGTACGTAGGTAAAGTACTATTTCCTGGAAGCGGAATAAATAAATTTTTTAAATATTCAACACTATATTGTCCGCATGTATTCTTAGGTTCACTGATACTGTTTATCTGCAAAAAAAACGACATAAATTTAAGATATAAGAAAATCAGACAAGGAAAACTTGCGGTTTGTGCGTGGGTATGAGCGGTGACCGGCTTTGAGTTGATGGAGACGGTCAAGGTGGAGGCACAACCACCCTAAAATTTATTCTTTCTAAAATCCACTTAAAATACAATCAATTCTCACGTTTAAGCACTCGTTGAAAGGATTCTATAGAATCGAGCAGAATTTAACTCTTGGAATACTAATACCATTTCTGTATTGTGTGTGTGTTTTTTTTTTATCTCCGTTAGATTTGAGATGAATTCTTTTATCCAAGACGATTAAATATACGAACTGAATAGCTACATCTGCTACCTCCGTTTTCATTATCCCAATCCGTGCCGCTAGAATTCTGACCACGTATATATCGACTCTCTTTTTGCCATTTTCCGTCGCCGGCGTAGCTATTCTTTTTTCTCCCGTCCCCGTAGCAAATTGATTACGCAATGGTTCGGAGTTAACCTCGACCATTCACTTCGCCTGGGCAAATTGGACGAGTGCGCGATTGTCGAAGTCCAGTTAGGCGAGTCCAGCCTTATGTTCTAATGTAACCGCCGGTGACTTTATATGTCGAGTAACAGCGCCACCTCTCGAGTAATTTGCCGCGGATTAAGGGGACACTTTTCTAAATTGCCGGGTTCGAATCTTGCACCGCTCTCTTTCTTTCTAATTTGTCGACACATTTCGGTCTTTTCGTTATCCTTTTTTTTGTACGATTTTGGCTCGTGTCTGCTGTCCAACTCATTTCTGGTTATCGGTCGAGGATGTCATAAATTGGTGATGGTGTGGAAAAGTACAAATTGCTTTGGAAAATAATTGGAGTATGTGAGAGCCATATCATCATTTCTAGAATGCTTCGAATATTCCATCTTTAAATCTCACTAACGTAAGATACTGGTACAAATGAAATATAATTCTAACTTAAAAAATCATAACAAGATATACAACATAACACCGATACCTTTTAATACAACGATATAGAAATAGGCATCTTGTTAGTGAGGTTTGTGCGTGAGTATCGGTGGTTACCGGGTTCGAAGGTACGAAAGCGGTCATTGTCCGCTACACATCTTCGGTAAACTTGCATATACGTAAAACTATATTATTCTCATAGCCTCACTGCCGATAATATTCGTTTCACCCATGAAATCCATACGTAACGTTCGAATAAAGTCGATAAGCCTATCAACTTCAAAACTATAGCTTATATTGTAGCACACTTTCAACTTAACGACCTGTTTTAACGTCATGATTAATGACCAATGACGAGGCCGTTTACTATTGACAGCCGGCTAAATTGTATCCCACTTAATTGCCTTACCAATTTAAAACCGTGCATGTTTTTTGCTCTTTTTATTCGTCCCATCGGCAATATAAAAAGCGTGTTCGCTGTTTGCCTACTCTCCATAAACGCGGAGTGAAGTGAACCCTTCTAATTTAGGGCCGCTGTTTTTTTTTTGTCACACCTACCTTGACTTTATCGTACTGATGGTGTTGTTAAATGGTCGGGCGGAAAGGAGGTAGAAAGGTAGTCGATAAAACAACAGTATTTTCTCTTTTTTTAGCAATATTACGAAGAGAGAATGTTGCGAAAAGAATTGCGTTATTTTATTGTGTAAGATTAAAAAAAATCAAGATGGATGTTTAAATCATTTTATACTATATTCACTCTTTTTGAAGCTATAATATCGAAATAGGTTGTTTGGAAGTGAGGTGTGTGCAGATGAACCGATGGTTAACGGATTCAAAGCGGCAAAATCGGTCAACATTCACATATGAAATCCGGAAAAATTTGTATTGCGGTAATAGTTAGAGTAAATAAATAAATATATATTTTGCGTTATAAAATAAATAATTTTGATGGTTACTTTGTCTTTGCAATTGAAGAAGCAAGTGGACGAATGTGTTATGTTACAATTAACTAAGTTGTCACAAAGAAATATTATTGGAGCTGGAAAGTTACATATTTTTATATCAATTTTCTAAATAAAAACATAATAATATATACAGCATAAGACTCTTATTGTTGTTAGTTTTTGCTTGAAAAAAATATTTATTGCAGGTAACACATTCAATCCAATTATATAAATGCAATGGAGGCTGTCAGTTTGGGCAAATGTGTCGTCTGCTGCCTTCGTGAGGTAACACAATTTTGAATTCTTTCGAGCCATTTCTCTATCCTGCTTCTGATGCTGAAACGGCGCCGAAGCAATTTCTTTATGTTCTTCATTTGCATTTCCTGCATCGCAGTTGCTACATGTGCTACTTTTAGGTTGCATAAACGACAGGTTAAATTGTTTATAGAGAGACACACACCACAAAATTGAATTTTTTCGAAAATTAATTTACCCCCCTCCTCTTCCCTCCCTTCAATTCAAACGGTCTATTTTGAAAAAAAAAACCAGTAACGACTGAAAATTTAAGTTAACTAAGCTAAAATGAAATATTAACTTGTAATAGGACAAAATAAGAAAATTCGATTTCGGCATCGAGGTGTGTTCGTTAATACCGATAATTAGCGGCTCCGACTTGATAGGATGGGTCAACAACTGCGATCTAACTCCGTACATATTTCCACTAGCGTTCAATTACTTTTAATCAATTATTTAGGTGTGTTTGAGACTCATGAATAATTCTCGTGCCAAAAGCGAAGCAATTTAGCTTCAAACTCTATTGGTTATAGCATCTCAATCAATCGTTTCGGACCGAACAATAACGACATAGAATTTACGTCGGGATAATCGCTTTATTTTACGCCCAAACTCGCCGTCGGCACCGACTGGACCAAACATCGTAAACTCTCACCCCGTACACAATAATGGCCAACTATGATAATAGTTTTATGTATTGACTATTATCGTTTGTGGGCAGGTGGAACGGATTTGAATCGGAAAGCGAAATGGTCGATTTGTCCGCCGAGTTTTCCCGTAATAACTCAAAGACACAGACGAATTTGTATAGCGTAGAATGGGATACGTGTGGGAGGCACTTTCGGCGAAAGAATACGGGAGATTCGAAAGAAAAAAAAAGGTACACAGGACGAGGACCAACAGAAAATTTGCTTAACAATAACAAGAGGGTTTCCGCGTGGAAGAGGAAGGCATCTATCTTACGCCCTTTGTGCCGGATAACCCTAGGGGTACCGCGCGCTGAGTACTGTTGGCTCTAGCGGTATTAGGTTCGATAAATTTTACATATCAATGGAACTCTGAGCGAATGGTTTTTAGTGTGACGGGCGGGCACCGGGTATTGAAACCTTACAGATACCCCAGCGGGCAGGTTCCGGTGACTAGCGTTCGACGGAGATATTTCAGTGGGGCTCTAGTCGAGCCGAAGGGTTGAATTTATGGACGACAAAAAGGGTGATTTATCCGTTGAATACCCGAGTCGTCCCTGGAAATATGTACGTTAGAAAAACTTGGGCGACATCTGCCCTGTGATCTAGTATATATAAGCTGGATATAGTAGGCAGGAATAAATTTTCTTTTCCTGGCGTTTGGAAGCAGGAATTACTTTTTTTCAAATATGAAATAGTATTTTAAATTATTGATTTACTTCAACTTTAAGATAAATAAAATTTCACCGAACATATGTAGCGGACGTTGACCGATTTCTCCCTTACGAATCCGATAACCATCGATACTCGCGCACACACCTCACTACCAAAATCCCGTGTTTGTATATTATCGTATTACGATGCGATTTTGTTCTAAAAATTACTTCAGAGTTGTTACAAATTTACAAACTTGTAAACAGAATATTTACTAAATGTCCGGATACATTTAATTTCCTCCAACAGACATTTAAATTAAGATACATCGGTTAGGAATGAAAGTTAATTAATTTGTAGGTGATGTAGAATGCTGGAGCTGAAGTTTATGTTTTCTTCGTTAATTTCTCTCTTCTATGTGTGTATGTGTATGGGTGAACAAGCGTTGGCGAAACTGATTATATCTCTGACAGTTGAGCAGGATTTAAGAAAATAAAATGTCAGCTACAAAAGTTGTATGAAACTTCATCTTCTTTGCTTGTTGTATTTATCTACACTACATTTCTGGTACATGTTTTGTATATATTGCCTGGGAAGTTCTGAAGTTCTTTGGCGAAGTATCAGAAGCCAAAACATTTAGTATCATTTCCACTAGGAAATTGATGTGCATCTTCTATATTAAATTTTATTATTTGTATGTAGTCAGCGTAAATTAGTTTCAACTCCAAATAGTGAAGCTTGCTTAGTTTGCTTATACAAACATAATTACCTTAAAATATAAATACGTATATCTTAATTCAATCCCGTTAGTTCTTGGAGTAGTTACTTAGTTAGTTAGTAAGTTTTGGTACGTAAAGCGTACTTCTTGTAGCATTCATTTCTATATTCCATCTGGGTAAATAACTGTATAAAAAGGTTGCGAAATCGTAAGGAAATATTAACCGGTAAATGCCGTAGATCTGGAATCGTTATACTGTTCCCATAGTGCTGTCACAGTGACCAGTGTTTGAGTACCTGTAGTTTCACGTTTTTTTTATCATGAGATTAGATTATTTTTAGTCCTGTTTGTTCATTATTATTCTTGATAAAACACACTATAGTTTACCAAAAACTAATTCATTTTGAGCAAGAAATAATATAATCGAACGGTACTCCATTGTTGACAATAAATGAAGCATATTATTATCATATTATAACGCTAATTTCTCCCCTTAAAATCTATATATACTACTCAATGGTACCGGTTCATTAAGCGTACTTCGGCACGCTTACCGAACTGCAACAATCTATTTAATGATATGTCTATTATCTAACAGGGCAGACGAAATTGATTACAATAAGCAAATATTGCTAAAATATTCTTTGCCTAAGGTACGTCTTTTTCATCATGGTATATAACGATTGAAATTTTGCAATATATGCTTGTGTATGTATATATGTGTTTGTAATTTTTTAATGGTTGCTTGGCACTATACAATGAAATCTCTGAAACACAAAAAAAAACAAATCCCATATATTTCAAATAGTCTGCTAGCCCTATTTTTTTGTGTATTCAAAAAACACACGCATACAGTGTATATCTATACAATTGAGAATGTATACACATTAATACTAGGTAAAATGGAGCGAATTTGCATACGTTTTATTTCGAAATACGGCTGAATGCATCGTGACAAAATAAAAACAAAATCATTGAGTATATCGTATCAATGTGTGTAGGAAAGGTACTAGAATTGTATTATACACAGTGGATTATAGGGGAAGGAAATTGAGCCTTTATTGACAGGTATATGATTCAAAATATATTCATTTCATTTTGTTTTCTATCCGTACTTCGTTTTTTGAATTGCGAAACTCACTGGTTGTAAGCGAATATTTTATTTGAGTTTCTGAAACAGTCCTAGTAGATTATTTATTCTAGAATATAACCGTGGAAAAATCATTTAAAATAAATTTGTTTGCCGTTCAGAAATCGAGGTTCAAACTCAATGCAATCCAACTAAAACCTTTAAACGATTAAAGCAATCCTCCACCTCATGTACTACGAACATTAATAACTTGTAAATATCAAACATCACAACTTTTGGGTAAATAAGAATATTAATTTTTTTCTCGTAAATCGATCTCATAAATCACAGTGTTTGACCCTCTATATGGGAGTGGATGATAGCGGGATGATATCAAGCGGGCACTGTGTCCGTGGAGTTGCTGCTAGTCCATTTTGTCCCCTGTCTGACAGTGACAGGTCGATTGCGTCTCTCCGTCGTAAATTTTGGAGTTGGTTCGGAGTGCGTGTGATAGCGGAATGAACGAAATAGAATTTGGAAATGAATTAGTGTCCTGGACAAATGGGGCGTGAAATTCTGCGGGGAAATTGGAAGGGTGGTGTTAGCTGTGGAATGTATTGTCTAGAACAGATGCTTATTAAATAAAATCAAATGTAAATGATCGTTAATAAGAAAAAAATGTTTTTTTGATCCTTTCTTTCTACGAAAGAATTGCAAGGACTGTGGGCTGATATCACTAATACGCAGTATCGGGAAATCCACACCGCACAAATCACATGTTCCGAATTTTATTAAATTAATTTGTGCGGTGTGGATTTCCCGATACTGCGTCTTACTTTGTTTCCACAATATACGGAACTTTTTTTTTTGTAACGTTACACAGAAAATCGCCAATATTCTAACTATATCATCTCAACAAGGATAATTTCAATTCCTAACCAGAGGTACTGACCTCTCTGGTTTGATTCAACGCTTTAATAATCTAACTTTAGCTTATTAGACGGGATATACTTCGACTTAATAAATTAACCAAACCCGTCAACTCGAAGTCGATTTAATACATACTTGGGGGGTATATCGAAGTACTAGCAGAGAAGCCATGCGCTGGTGGATATTGTAACAGCAGCCACCAGCTCCCATATCTACAGAGTTTCCGCTTAGAACCGATCGGATTACGGAAATCGGTTCTAGAGAGCTTTGGCACCCCCTCTAGCGAGAATTTGATTAAGTTGAATTGAAATTCGTGAAAGTTTACTAATCGGGGTAAATCTGATGCATATTCGCCAGTGTTCAAGGGGGATTTTGCAATATTTCTCTTGTTAGAAGAGACGTACCGGCCTAAAACGTTAATCTGGTTGTATTTTAAAAGTTATATGGACGAAGAAGTTTAAGGAATTGGAAACAATTATTGGGCGAATCAATCTCGGTTGCTCCTATGCGTATTAGGAACGTGCGATTTTCTTGTCTTCATGACTTCTTCTTCTTGATTTCGTGGCAAGCAGAGTGGAATCTAGTTGTGTACTCGTCCCATATTGAATTGGCTCTATTTTTTATCGAATACTTGTGGCTTAATCACTGTTTTCTGGATAAAGAATTCAGTTTCCCGATTCCACAGATAAAATGTAGTGAGATCTTTGGTGTTTCCTTTCCCTGTTTAGAATATCTAATGTGGCGATTGTTAAGTTTTCGTCGTTTGGAACTGTTGCAAAATATTTTCTGGCAACTTCTTTAATGTGTAATAAAATTGAGGAGATTTTTAGGTCTCTACGGATAATAAAATTCCTGACATACCAGGGAGCGTTGATAATCATTCTAAGGAATCTATTTTGTTCCCTTCGAATTTCCTGGAGGTGTGTCTTTGTCTTCATGAATTTTTCCATTGTGTTTTTTTTGGCATTTCCTGATCTTCCCCCACAACATCCAATCACATTGTGTTCGGCCTTCCTCTTTTACCATTTTTTTTACCACTCCAGAATTGTTCTTATGATACCCGTTGGTTCTGCCAACAAATCCTAGCCATTGTATTCTTTTTGTTTTTATTAATGTTACCATGTCGTTTTCATTCAATTCGGCAACTAGGTTACCATCCTCAGAAAATATAACAAGCATACTGATTACTTTGAAGACCGGAATTTCAGCATCTTAAATTTGAATATTCGACGAAACAATTTTCCTTCACATTAAAGAAACGAGGAAAATTTAAACTTAATACCAACTTTAAGAAAAAGGTCCTGTAATTCCGTAACCTAAAAAATCGATTTCGCATCTGATCAATTACCTCAAAGAAGCGAGTCAATGCGCTCCGTCCGCTCACTCAAATTTTCATCTATCTTTGGGGGTTTTACCGTTTTAGTTTCTGTGGAATGTTCGCTTGTGATAAAAGCTATTAAAGGAAAACCCCAGATAAGGGAGCATTTAGGAAATTGTGTCTTATCCTGATGATGTAGGGGTAGCAATTGAACCGTAATGGGGATAGGGTATCCTTCTTTTTTATTATTTCGATGGTTTATCACGACATAAAATGTAATTGGAACTCCGTATCGGAGATTCTGACACAATTGCGAAGTGTAAGAGTCTTGAAATAGGATACCTATTTAAGGGTGAAAAAAGAAAAACTACTGCACTCCCTCTCTCTCCCCCTCCTTCTCCTCTTTACCCTCCCCCTCTTTCCTCTCCCCCTCTCCACTTTTCCTTCAATTTTGTCAACATTTGAGTAACTCCATGCGTAATTTATCAAGGAAATATCTGTCCTAAGATATCAAGTAACGCAGAATTATCAAAAATTGTCATCTCCCAGGGATTCTTAGCACTCTAACTGGGGCAGTATGTACACAACATAAAAGGAATGTATCTTATTCCTCTATTGCCTCGCTTTCTTCCATCACCCATGCCCCAGAACCATTTCGAAATACCATTTCAACATTAGCGGACATCTTATATTGGAATATCTCGCATTCTCCTTATTCTCGCCTTTTCCTCCGAAGTTTTTTTATCCCAGCTGTCGCCCGAACATACCGTTGCTATTGCCTATGCCAATAAGTTCCAATAAAATAAAATCTCATACGGCCAAGCGTGCCTCAGCTCTGGCTCCGCGCGCGACACTAATGTTCCGATAAATTTTAGGCATTTTTATTTACATATATATGTTGGGGATTATATATATGTATATTCAGAGTTTCTGTAGCGAGTTTTGGGGTGGATGGAAATGTTGGAAATGTATAAATTACTTAGGCCTTGGTTATTGGAACCCTCCTGGACCGATTCTCCTTATTTCTCTCGGGGTAAACGTGTTTTTGTGTGCGGTAGTCGTGGCATTGATAAAAGTATGGGGCAATAAGGTGTATTTATGTTTAAAGGAACATCTGTTGTATTCGTTTTGGGGCGAGAGATGGGTATTGGTCAAAATTTCATTAGGAAAAATTTAGTTGAATATAAGGAGATGAGAAAAGACTTGCTTTTATCTCTTATAATCAGGCGTACAAAGAAGAGTAGGCTCCTACTAGATATTTATTTATTTATTTATTACCCAATAGAAACTCCTATTACAGAGTAAATGACAATTAAACATTGATATGTATACGTTGCATACAGATATACATGTACAAGATATAATAAACAAATGGAATATTTATATAGTACATTCAAAAAGTAAGAAATAGTAGCCATTGAATTAATTATATTTATATTAGATTCTAAAAACATCTTCAATGTGTATGTTGGCACTGCGACTGATGCGACAAACAGGAGCGTGAAATAATATGTTAGTCCTCGATCTAGGGATGATAAAAGAAGCTGCAAATCTTGATGATTGACGAGGAACATTGAGATGTAGTTGGGACAGCAGTAGTGGGCAGTCAATCAAACCATGAAGAAGCCTCCAAGAAAACCTCTGGCTCCGTGTATTTCACGCCGCGAAGTAAGCGAATCCATATTGTGTTTCTTCAACAGCAGCCCTGCATAATCAACACTACGAGGAGGATAAGTTCCATCAATCTCGAATGACAAGAATATAAGAAACTTTCATTGAAGGCGCTCAATCGAAAGCTGATGGCATAGGTAGTGTGGAGACCACAGAACAGTCGCATACTCCAAACTGCTTACGACAAATGCAAAAAACAAAGATTTTAAAATCGTTAAATCTTGGAAATATTTGGAAACACGCATAATAAATCCCAGACTTTTCGAAACAGATAAGCGTAATTTCTCAATATGCAAATTAAACCGAAGTTGGTCAGGATTATGTGCAGGTTAATAATAGATGGGTTTGCAGGAGCGTCATGCACTAGAACAGCTGGATATCTTTACTTCAACATGCTGACGATATCACTTAACAATAAATTTCACCTCTTGACATTGTCATAACATAATAATAGTTTTTCTGATAATGACTGCTCTAAATACCCAGGAAAGAGCAGTATTTTTTATAACCCTTTTGCATGTCTAATATTTTTGCAATAATCTTCAAGATAGTATTTATACTAGACAAATAATGTTTGCACTTTATCTCTTCTAATAGAATTTTTAAGTTATCGTTATCAGGTTGGAACGAAAGGGCGTTTCTCCTTGATTTTTGTTAATTAATGGGAAACTGTTGCTTATCCAATAATTTTTATCTTATATGTTATATTTAATTTTATCGGTTACTATTTACGGACAAAAACCGTGTCGTTCACTGCATTCAATTTGTCAGATGCCAAAATCGTTTTCTAGACATCTGTCATTAGTAATATTGAAGTTCAAAATTATCCGTGATATTAAAGAAACGCAATGGGAAGACACTAGTTGCACCTTTGGAAATTAACTAAGATAACCATCCTACGATGTCATCTCGTCTACAGATTTTTCCCCAAAAGTTCAGGTATTTCGGTAGACTGGTCGATAGGAGAATCAAATTCAGATGTGGCAGTCGACCTTCACGTAAGATGCTGATAGCTATTATATTACAGAGATGATCAAGGTACGAGTTTTTGTAGTGCAATTTTCAGGGAGCGTCTCGATTGACGAGGATAACTCTGACGTCCCAACCAGATACCATAGGCGCTACCTGTTGGAAGATGAGGTGGCTGTTATAAATAGCGGTGGTGCGTCTACATTTGATCCACCCCCGAAGAAAGACTCGAAGGGTAAAGGGGAGAAAGGTGCTCCTAATTCCAGCAAGAAAAAGTGAATATGTAAATAAATTTGTTATCGAATTGAAAGTAAAATTTTGCAAAAAATTAAAATTGGATTATGTATCGATGTAATCGAATATTTCCGAAGGGAATTTTTTTACATCGTTGCTGTTATGTATATGCAAATCTGTGTGTGGATTCGGGATCGTCAGATTTTAATTGAAATCTATTACGATCTCTGAACGTGTGCAGTAAATTGGTTTTTAATCACTTTGGGCTGTGTATCTTTCGTGCGGTTTAGTTTTGAATTTCCCGATAGGGAAATAGCTAATGATTTTCGCCTCTGGCCCTGATAAACTGTGTTTGTGTATGTAAAGTTGGTGTCGGCGAAATCGGATAAAATCAGAGGTCGCATTATGGCTCAGTTTTCTGTTTGGGATTACGGGCGAGTTTGATCACAGATGAGAATCACAAGGTAACAACCAGAATTATTATTTATCAGCGAATACATTGAAGGAATATTTTTGTGCAGTCAGTCAAACAATTTCAGAAAGTATATATGCTTACGAATCATCAGAGAACATAATTATGACCAAGAAAATTAGCTTGAAATCATTGTATTTCAATACCAACCAATGATATCACCTGTATCTACTGGCAACAACCTACGGATGCTAACCAGGGCAAGCCACTATCACCCATGATCATCCAAAAATTATACCTGAATCTATACAAATAAGAAAAATAAAAGCAACAACAAAAAGACCAAATATTTGGAACTTAAAGTGAAGGGAGACATACAAGGACATTATCTGAAGACTAGAACGGATGACAGATAGTGCAGCTTTCAAAGCGTCGATCAATTCGAGTATCTTGGGGTAACCATCGGTTACCCCAATATCTTCAATGAAGATATTGAAATCGATAAGGGAATCGCTAAGGAGAGCCGTGCAATGGGATCATTGGCAGGTGTAATGCGGTACAAAAGTATATCACGAGGCACAAAAATCAGGATTTACAAAACGGTAGTTCTTGCATCGATATTGTATGGTAGCGAAGTATAGGTTCTAAGTTAAAAAAAACAAGAAAAACTTAAAAGATGAGAAAGGAAGGTGCTTAGAAGGATTTTTGGTGGGGTTCACGATATGCTATTGAATTGGAGAAGAAGAACAAATAAGGAGGTGATGGATATGTACAACCAACCAAATATAATACCAAATAGAATACGAGGCCAATGGGTACGGTGGTTGGGGCACATTTGGCGAATGGACAACTACAGGCACACTAAGAAATCGCTCATCTTGGGACATGGCGGTAAGAGGAGAAGGGGCAGACCAAAAAGGGAGTGGTTCGAGGAAGTGAAAGAGGATCTCAGGCCAGCAGGAGTCGCGGCATGGGAGGAAAGTGCAAAGGATAGGAAGAAATGGAAATCCGTGGTAAAGATTATCGAAGCCATGGGCCTTTAAGGCCTGAAGAGCTGTTTTATATTATAAGGACTATATAAGGAACAGGAGACCACAACATCGATCATTAGATAGCAAGTCACTGCGACCAAAGATGTTATTTTCAACGAGCAAATTGGGCAGATGAGTACCGATCAGGCAAATATTGATTCCTTATTTCCAATTATAGAGGAATATGCTCCACCACCACCACATGATGGTCACGTTGTAGTGGAAGAAGTTGTTGATGATATCAGTCAACAAATAGGCGAGCCTACTTAGTTGTTAGATGTCGAAATGGATGAAAGGTATGAAGAAAATCGCAGCGACGAATAGTATGTGCCTGAGTAGCCAGTTAATTTTTTGAAAACGTCCTCAGACTCTAGACGATCCACAAGAGAACTGAAGGCCAAACGATTGGATGACCATGTTTATGCTTCAAAAGTTACAGACTCATCCGATCCGATGAACATAGAAGAAGCTCTCAGTAACTCAGATGCATTGTTGTGGAAACGACCCATGGAAGAAGAGTACGCAACTCCATTCGTTACCTATTGGCGCTTGCAGTACAGTTCGAGATGGAGGTTGAACAACTGGACGTTGCAACAGCCTTTTTACAGGGTGTAGAAACCATATATATGGAACAACCGAAAGAATTTGCATCTAAAACAAATTCGGTATGAAATTATGGCGATAGCTGTGTTTATTTTAATGTTCAAGGGCAAAATAAATTGTACGCAGCTGTGTATGTAGATGACATTTTAATATTTAGTAATAACAGGAGCTAACGAGGAGCCTGAAAGCTAATTTGCAAAGCAAATTCGTTATGAAGGATTTAGGACCAATTAGTATTACACGTGACCGAAGCAAAGGTAAACTTTGGTTAGATCAGGAGGAATATAACAACCAAATCTTACAATGGTTTAACATGCAAGACTGTAATTCAGTGTTAACACGTTTGTCAAGCTAAGCAAGATTATGTGCCCGCAAAATGAAGTACAGAACTTGGAAATGGTTAACACTCCATATCAGGAAGCAGTATGGAGTTTGCTGTATTTATCGCAGTGTACCAGGCCGGATATTTCAAATGCTGTAAATCTAATTAGCAGATTCAGAAATGCTCCTGGAAGGACACATGTTAAACGGACATTCAGATATATTAAAGCCACATCAGCGCAAAAATTGGAGTACACTTAAACCAATACTTCTGAACAAATTGATATGAAACATCAAATACTACAACGCGTCAATACCCGAGAAGTATTTATTCAATGTACGCGAAAACCTACACTCCATCACCAAGTTATAACTACTACCACCCCATCTCAACCTACCACGACCCTATCTCGCAGTCAGAGTATTCGTGTCTCAAGGCGAAGTCTGCAACATAGACTGTATGTCTATGTTGCAACCTTTAGATAGTTTACGGAGAAATATACGAGCCAATAAAATTATGGAAACAAATAAAACAGCACGTCTCGTAGTTATGCAGGTATTTTTCCCGGGGGGACGTCTCGAGAATATTCCTGTGTTATTGAAACTTTTCGAGTGAGCACTGCTTATCTTCGGAGGGAATGTAATAAGTTGGGCGTGACGTGGATTTTTATTGCAAATTAGGTACTTCAATGGAAATTTCTATAGGTGCATAAATAAAGTTTTATTATTCGTGGGGAGTGGCCGTTCAATAGTAGACATTTCCATATTATTCATCAAAATTACGTTAAAGAAAATTTAGTTAGTAGTTTCATCGAAAAGTCTTAAGAAGGCGTAAGCATTTATAAGGAAAAAAATCTTTTTAAATGTATTCTGTATAACATAACCTCAACCTTTCCTCTCTTTACCAGAGGCAACCGATTTTCAAATTTCCTCCTTCGAAGGTACGAACTATTCTCTTTTAAAACTGAATTTTGATCGCCTAAACTCGCACGGACAAGCTAATGTAAAGTTCAAGCATAGTTTCCACCGTTAGTTTAAACAATAGCTTAGTACTCTAAGTACCCTAGTAGTAAGTACAGTAGCTGACCGCTTCGCAAATCGGCTTGTCTATACACAATGCGAGAATCAATACGGACAACACAAGAGATCGTTGGAGTTGTAATTGGAACGGTTAAATACTACAATACAATGCCCGATTTACCATAGAGTATAGAAAACAGCCGCTTTAGGGCTCCGAAGTTGTTAAAGCCCCGAGTGTGGCAGAAAACAGTCGGTCGTATCTCATGTTCTTCCATTCGTACTTGGATCGCAGGTTGAACTTCATTTATTACAATGGCTTTCAATCAAGATCATTCTTGGCTAGCTCTGGTGTCCCTCACGGCTCTAACCTCGGTCCATTATTGTTCAATTTATTTTGGTTACTTCAATTGACTGCCCTGTGCTTGCCTATGCAGACGACCTGAAGATCTTTCATAGAATTGATGATATTGTCGACTCCCAAGTCATTCAATCAAACTTGGATGCTATTAGTAACTGGTGTATTGTTAATAAGTTGAAACTGAACATTGATAAATGCGGACTTGTGAGTTACACTAGGAGAATAAGCCGAATCAACTAGCTATTTATCTATCAGCGACACTGTGAAGGACTTGGGAATTACGTTTCATAGCAAACTTAACTTTGTTAAACATATTTTTGAGGCAGTTCAATCAGCCATCAGATCTTTGGGCTTTATAAGACGCACGTGTCAGGACTTTAATGACTGGGACGCTGTTAAATCCTTATATTACTCCTTCGTGGTAGCCAAACTTGAATATGGATCATCGGTGTGGTATCCAATTTATGCAATTTATCCTTCAAAATGGATGGAGTTTACCCTGACCGTGGTATAGATTACGAACATCTACTAGAACGACATGGATTTGAATCTTTACAATCAAGAAGATGTAAAGCAAGTGGCTTGTTTGTACACAACCTGATAAGCAACAGAATCGATTGCTCGCATCTTCTTGGGAAAATATGTTTTGTGGTACCTGGCTTCAAGAACATACCAAACTTTCGGCTTCCCCACTGGGCGAACAAATATTTTGTGCCGAGTTTCCATCGCTCACTCGTGGAAGAATGCCAACACTATCTTCAAAACGTCTTCATTTCGGAGCTGCGCTATATTAAATTCATAAATTTTCCGCGGCAGCAGATATGCATACATTAACTTAATTCATTTCACTTACTTTATATATAACATGTTATCTATGTTTTTACTATTTCGTGTATTGTTGTTGTTTTTTGTTTTGTTCTATAACGCCCTTTTTGGAGTTTCTCTATTGGGCCAAATATATTCTATTATTGTCATTATTATTAGTAAAACAACCAAAAGTTTAATATAGTAAACGATTGATATCGATAAAAACTGAAGATCTTGCCAACAATCTTATGGCAATGCAGCAAACATGTCAGGTTGTTAGAATGGCCTTCAGTATATCAAATATCAACATCTGATCAAAAGATTTTACATACTTTTACAAACTATGGCTAGCGGAAAACCTATTGACGCAAAGAAATTCGGG
>JARFOC010001205.1:276911-289427 GCA_031763485.1 Osmoderma eremita | reverse complement strand
CTTCATTTTAAAAGCTAACCTGTAACTATGAAGCCTTTTTATGAATGTAATTTTTCTATTTCTTGTGCTACTTGAAGTACTACTTGAAGATGTAAGATTCCTCAAAATATTTTATCATCAATGCAATACTCTTTAAGTATATATATATATCATAATATAGGAAACGACGATATCAGTTTGTTTTGTTTTTGTTTACCTCACTCCAAAAATAGACCCTCCTATATTTCCCTCCTTCAAATGAGGCTTACGAGATAATGACCCTGTTGATGTCATGTTAGGTGATAGACTACAGATTTTAGTTGCATCACCATGTTTTACTATATTAGTAAGATGACTTGAACCAGGTAAATCTTGTGAACTAAAAATTTTATACGAAATAAGAAATTTAAAAGTAAAAACAAACTAACAGTAACACATCCTCAGACGCACCAGACATTTTGGTTTTCTTTGGGGAGCTAGGACATATATCTTCCATTAGATGCAATGTAGGCAAAGCATTATATCGAAGATATCTCTTTCCACCTTTTGTAGTAATATAGTCGATTTTAAAATGTTTCAAACATATCAACAAGGTTGATTTCCAGTCGATCTCATTTTTCCAAATTATCCAAATATTTGTGAAATTGTTTGCCTTTTAGAACTCTGAAAATTTCGAATATGGTAAGTTGAAGTTAGGTTGTATGTAGTTCTTACTGATTGAAACTGATGTCACTAATAGAAGATAATAGTCTACGAATGTTTTTACATCCATTAACATAAATAGTGATTCTTATCTGCACACTCATAAAAATTACACTACAAACCTTACTAAATGTTCACACTCGATCTCACAAATTTAGCTTAATATTATAATACAGTCCAAAGGTGTGAATAGTATTTATATACAACTTCAAATTAATAAAGAATCACAAAACATTTACTTCAAAAAACACCTATACAAAATATTTATAAACACAATAATCTTAAAAATAAAACACGATCGACGAACTCAAACAATAAATATAACCTCAACAATTCACTAAGGGCCATCTAAAAACCGTCTGTCTGACAGATCATCCATCAAAATGGCGGCTCCTATAGAGTCCGAAGATTTGCGGGTGCGTAATGGTCTAAACCAGTGTTTTTCAACCTTTTTCATGACACGACCCCCCTAGTATCAAAAAAATTTTCGCGACACCCCGATCCCTTTTTTCATATATGTTAAAAATATTTAATCCATACAAAAATTTTAGGCGTTTTGCGTTATTAGGATTCGGATATGCAAGAGATATCGGATAACGCTGGGCAAAGATGGATCTCGAATCCGTTTTTAAATGCAGCTATAAATGCGGAAAATTTTGCAACTAAGCTCAAAGAGAATCTGCTGGAATTATCTGCCGATGGGATGTTACACTTGGAATTCAAGTCTGAAAATTTGAATACCTTTTGGTTAAAAAGAAAAACAGAATACCCGGAATTAATAACCGAGGCTTTGAAGTGTGTGATTCCATGTTCTACCTCGTACTTGTGCGAGTTGGCATTTTCATCAATGACCCAAATAAAAAGTAAACTAAGAAATCCCTTAAATTTGGAAAACGATTTAATACTTAATGTTGCAAAAACGGATCCACGATAGGAGAAATTAATTGAACAAACTCAAACGCAACCTTCACATTAAAACGAACGAGTACTCCAAGTTTTTTTTGTTAATGTGTTTGTATAAATAAATAGCATAACGAGTATCGTTTTGTTAACTTCTTCTTAATATACCTACCTTTTTAAAATTTATTGATTTTTAGTTCTCTCGACCTCTCGCGACCCCCCTACAGAGGCTTCGCGACCCCCCAGGGCGCGTGACCCACAGGTTGAAAAACACTGGTCTAGACGCTTTCTGGTAGTATTATACTTGTCTATGCTTACCCAGAATAACTTGCACATTCAAAATTTGAATTAATTCTGGTGGTTGGTTACTCATATGCTTCTAATGCGACATCTACCATGGCGCACCCGGTATATAATTTTGTTTGTTTATTTTTTGGGGAGTTGATTGCTATTTATGTAAGTTCTATTTTGGTGTAGTGCAATATACCTCATTTTTAATGGAATAACAGATCTATACAGTATCTTGTAATATCTATTCAGGCGTTAAGAAAGGAATATTATACAATTTAAGTAAGTTTCAAAATGATATTAAAACATGCAAATTACCTCCTCGATCAATTTAAATAATATACACATACAGACGTACACGCCCACCAATACAAACTGAAATATAATTTAACCGAACGTTAATTTTATTAACCGCACCCATCGAGCTTGCAGTGGGGCCGTGTATCATTTGTGCATGTCGCATAAATAACGAAACACGGTGTCGTTAATAATATCAACTGAACATAAATGACAGACATAATGTCCTGCGAAAGTCGAGACCGATTATTAGTATGATGTTCTGATCGCGGTGGATGGAAAGGGGAACAGGACACACGCAACGTATTTTCTCACGTGCGAAAAAGTCGACCCATTAAGACGACGGCGACGGTTGGGAAATGCTAAAGAGTAAAGGTCCAAAGCTCTCAATATTCGCATTGATGCAATAATGTAATGCCTCAAATATATCTATACCAGGAAGGCAGAATGATGTATGTTCAAAATTAAAAATTTTCAGCTAATACAAATTAGTGGCTTGATATCTTTGATCTTGCGTTAAAGTAAATCTTGTAAACAAATATAACCAACTTATAATTCGCCAACTTGTAACTCTGTAGTGTGTAGATGGAACATTGATGCAGGTCAAAACCCCATTTTGAAATAAATGAACATATATCAAGTCAACTGTAAGTTCGACATATATGCGGACATATATGCGTTTATTCCTTTGCATCAGATGGAAAACAGTAAATGTTTATGATATTAAATGTTTCTTTTGAAATATAGTTTTAGAAATGGAAATACAATTATTATTAGCATTTGACAGAAACAAATAAAATAAAGATTGAATATTTAAATATCACTGAAAATGTCTGTACTGCTTATGTATTTGTCCAACTGTTCAGCCGCTATACCGCGTTGGACCACTGAAGATTAGTTAGATACGAACGTCGCGTCGCCCAAAGAAGAGTTCTTGCAAAGGATTTTCTTCCCGATGCTGTCGTTTGTTTTAACCATGAAGCGTTTGAAGTCGTTAACTGCAAACCAACACCATATTAAGCATTATTATCAAATATGATTGTCATACATGATTTTCTTTCAAACGGGTTCATTTCCAAATTTATATGAACCAACAAAATTCCAGATTTCTTTTTTAAATCTTAAATGTTGCTCATGATATTCTAACCTAAACCACTACAACAAAATATCTTATTGTCACTGCCACTGCTAGGTTTTACCATACAAAATAATAAAAAAAACAAATAAATGATAAAAGTCAATTATGCCAGGTCCGTAAATCATTATCGGAACTCATTAACTTTCTTTTTACAAACATCTAAGGTACATCACTTTATTGGAAAATATTATAAGGTGGATACAATAATATTTTCTATTAGAAATAAAAAGTCATTCTTTCGTCTTTGCATTTCAGTTTAAAACATGACGCAAGGGAATCTGTAGTTCATTATAGTAAACGAGCTATTTTATTATCCAGTAAAATAATAATTATTAATACCGCTAGAATAAATATTTTGTAAAATTTAGTGATTTTAATGACGAAATTCAATTGATGAAAAAAAAAATCGCCCCCGGGTGGGCTCGAACCACCAACCTTTCGGTTAACAGCCGAACGCGCTAGCCAATTGCGCCACGGAGGCTTTTAGTTCACATAAATGTTGATCACGTGATTAGGAACATAAGAGCAAAGGTAATTTAGTTACACTTATACAAGAAGAAAATTATTATTAGGTATTTGCCATATAACATCGGACAAAAACGGTGATCTTCATTTTGAAAGATTTACTTCAAGTAATAAAAAGGAGTACATACGTTAAATTCATATTTTATTTCTCAAAGCTAAAATATCAGACGTCGTTAACACTGTCTTCTCTCATTTTCTAAGCATATAGAAACAAAATTAACCAAAGTTAAACGACTAACACTAAATAAATTAACAGTTATGTACATATTTCCTTAATACTATTTTGCATAAAATAGCTTTTCGAAATTTAGAATTATGTAAATTTGGTATTATGTATTATGATTCCAGAAATCTTCCACAAATATTTTAAACGCTTTTCAAAACGTTCTATAAAAGAATTAAAAATTTATGGTACCTGCAATTATTTTACATTATTTGAGTTGTCCCATATTTAAGTAGGTATACTTCGACGATATAGTATATAGTATATGGACGAATCGAAGATTTTCGTCTACTTTTCTTCGTATTTCTTTGCAAGTGTTATACACAACAAATGTGAAAAACGTGTGGAGACAGAAATATTCGTTGCATGTTGTATAGGTACATATGAGAACGGTCTAATGATTTCACTGACAGTATATAATCTATAAGTACAATCTCACATGCAATACTCTAACTGTAACTTGTCTACTGGGCAAGTAATCCAATTAAAGTTGACAGCGCTCCCAGTTTGAATAATCCTTACAGGAGTATCAAGATAAGGCACGATTGACCTATCAAAGTAGATTGACTGCCTAGATTGTTTCTCTGTTTTGATTAGATTGAAACCTATTTTTTTGTGACGCAGAGTAATAAGGCAGTAATGTTGCTTTTGGATTTAAGAAATCAACAAGTTCCTATTTATTAATTAATTTTATATTACCTTGACTTGCATGTATGTAACTATACCCACCGATATTCTAGTGCAGTTTTGATACACTTCTGAACGTCCTATCAATTTGAAAATTTGCATACTTGTCTATTACTGAAGACAACACAATGGTTGTGCATTTTCGAGCAGGTGTGATGTTGAATTATTATTAAATTAATTATTTGTTAAAAATATATTTGAATTCGTTCAAATTTAAAATACGTGGTGGCGGTATTAATACAGCGGCCAGAATATGATAATTCAACATTTCTACAATCGATGGCGATAGAGTTGTATTGTTTACACTAAACAGTGAGTAGAAACCTTTTTGAGAGGTTTTATCTTTTTTTTTTGTATTTGTGAGCGAGGTTTCCACCCAAGAACTAGGGTATCTTGAGTCTGTAAATATATATTTCGAAAGCACGTTCGACTCTTGGCTTTATTTTATTTTATCCTTTTTAGTGCGTTTTAAACAGGATACGGAAAAATTCGGTCCGCGAATCAAAAAATTTAATTCATTCGCATTTGAATGGTTCGGGTATCGAATTTAATTCTATCTAATTTACGAGCGAATTTTATGAAGCGAACTAAAAGTATTTAATTCAATCGTTCCTTACCACCAAAATAAAATAACCTCTGAAGGGTAACAACATGCCTGTTAGTGCTAATTTTGCGTAAATATATTTTCTACAATCCATTTTTTATGGAATGTCTAATGCGGAGTCAATTCCAAAGAAATTTGTCTTGTGTAAATTATATTTGAAAAAAAGCTTACAAATACCACATATTTTTCAACATTTGAGAATAACGCCTAAGTAAAAAAAAATTAAATTGTTTTATAGAAAGATAACAAAAAAAACTAAAAAATTAAATTGTGTGCACAAGTTGGAAGGGGTCAACCTTTGGTCTCCATGTTCTGCAAACAATTTTTGCAGCATGTCATTATATGCGCCATGCACAACCAAGATTTTTGCAAAAAAGAACGAGTCTTTCGTCTTTTGCAATACTTGCAATTTTCTCTTTTACCTGGCTGTGGTTCTGGTACAACTTCCTTTTCAAAGCCTGAAAGTCTCAACGTCGAAGCGCGCACACTTTATGTCAATTGTTTGTCGGTGGCTCTCCTTCGCATATTTTCCTGCACCATTTTTTTTAAACAGCCTTGGCGAATTATCCCTATGCGCTGTTGCTTCTGTAGATAAGAAATGCGTTGAGTGTGCGACATTGAGGTGGTTATAAAAAGTCACCAACAACATCCACTCCACTAGTACGAAATTGGCACACACAGAAATAAAATAATAACAAAGTTATCAACTAAGAAGTATTGCAAATGTTTGATCGGGTGGGGTCTGTCAGGACAAAACGCCGTGCCGCAACTATTTAAAATTTTGAAAAACAATTTTGTATAGGGAAAACAATAGCTATTCAAACACTTGAAAGGTACAATGACGATAAAAATTTAGAAAAAAAATAATAAAAAAGTTCTTTAAAATTTTCATTTTGCCATTGACTCACAGACCACACCCGACGGACGGAGGGTTAATTTAATTGCCCATATTAATGCAACTGAAGTTAATATCAGGAACATACTTTATTTTAATGAAGATCAACAATTTCTCGCGGCAATATTCCAATCGACATTGCTTTAGTAATTATGTTTTAATATGCAGCACTATTAACCTTTGTTTCGTTTACAAATATTAACAGGAAAAGGTATTCTCCTTATATTTTTTATAATATAAAAAATTGCTTTTGTAATATTGAAACTGATCTTTAAAAAAACGTTCACGAAGTGACTACACGGAGCAACTAAATTATATATAATATCAGCAGTAGTTACGTAATAGGAAATGGAATTACTTTTTTTCTGCAGCAGTCTGAATCTTAATTGTGCAGTAATATGTATTAGATTCATGACGAATTGATAATTTGCATTTTAAATTGGGTATATAATTGCTTCCAGGAGAAAAGTGGTTGTCCTTTTCGGCTCTTCGAGTGTGATATTTTAAATATTATTCTGCATATGCATAGGTTACTAAAAAAAAATTGGGTTGATAATTTCCGCGAATTAATGGACTCGTTGAATGTATATGTACTTGTCTGTATATTTCTGTTGCAATTGTTATTTTTTATTACAAAATAATTACAAAAACAAGAGGTATCTAAAACACCGTATCTAATATGAAAAAAATTGATAAACTATGCAAATGCAAATCCGCAACAAAAAGAAATACAAATAATTTATTTGCTATCATCTTTTGTTTCAGTTGCTTCGCTTAGTAATGGCGGGAAATATGTACCCCGAGCGATCCTACTCGATCTGGAACCAGGTACGATGGATGCAGTTAGATCTGGAATTTACGGAAGATTATTCAGGCCAGATAATTTCGTCTTTGGACAATCGGGAGCCGGAAACAACTGGGCCAAGGGTCACTACACGGAAGGTGCCGAATTGGTTGACGCGGTTTTAGACGTGGTCAGAAAGGAGGCCGAGAATTGCGATTGCTTACAAGGATTTCAATTAACGCATTCCCTAGGTGGTGGCACCGGCTCCGGTATGGGTACTTTGCTAATCTCCAAGATTCGCGAGGAATACCCAGATAGAATAATGAATACCTATTCCGTAATGCCTAGTCCGAAAGTATCCGATACCGTAGTTGAACCCTATAATGCTACCCTATCTGTACATCAATTGGTTGAGAATACTGACGAAACTTATTGCATCGATAATGAGGCTCTGTACGATATTTGCTTTAGGACGTTGAAGGTGCCGAATCCAAGTTATGGTGATCTGAATCATTTAGTTTCACTGACGATGTCTGGAGTTACTACATGCTTGCGCTTCCCCGGGCAATTAAATGCTGATCTTAGAAAATTAGCCGTCAATATGGTTCCATTTCCACGTCTTCACTTCTTCATGCCTGGTTTTGCCCCTCTTACTTCGAGAGGCAGCCAACAGTATAGAGCTTTGACCGTTCCCGAATTGACACAGCAAATGTTCGACGCTAAAAACATGATGGCGGCTTGTGATCCCCGCCATGGAAGATACCTAACAGTTGCAGCCGTCTTTAGAGGTAGAATGTCCATGAAAGAGGTCGACGAGCAGATGCTAGCTGTCCAAAACAAGAACAGCAGTTACTTCGTCGAATGGATCCCGAACAACGTAAAGACAGCCGTTTGTGATATACCTCCCGTCGGCCTGAAGATGTCCTCCACCTTCATCGGAAACACGACCGCTATTCAAGAGTTATTCAAGAGAATTTCGGAACAGTTCGCCGCCATGTTCCGTCGCAAGGCTTTCTTGCATTGGTACACTGGCGAGGGTATGGACGAGATGGAATTCACCGAAGCGGAATCGAACATGAACGATTTAGTATCCGAATATCAACAATATCAGGAAGCGACGGCCGATGAAGAATTCGAAGCCGAAGAGGAGGCGGCCGCTGACGATTTTAATTGTTAAAAGGAATTGTTTGTTGATGAGACATTTATATCTGATAAAATAAGAAAGATGGAGGATATGAAATGATTTCTTTATTTTAATTCATTTTATTTATTTATTGTTTATCTAAGATCACACCGCTATTGCATTTATTATCATAAAATTTTTACATATGGGAGCATATTCTGATTTATTATTCTTTCATTTTTTAAATAAATATATGTAATAATACGTGGATATTAAACAGGTATGAATGTGTTAAATTGTAGATGAAAGACTGAATTTTCTATTTTGATATTTCGAACATCAAATAAATTATTTGCCTAGTGACTATACTTATCTTTTCTTTTATAAGTCTTTATTAGATTGTGTGTACCCAGGGATTTGTGGAAATGTTAATTCTATTGTAGCGTTCTTTAGCAATACAGCATTAAGCTTCTATATCTCAACATATTTATGGAGCTGTTAGTATTATATAAAGGCTGAATCCGTAGCGCCTTTATTTATGGGGCGATTTTAATAATTGAAACGGAAAATTAAATGGCTGGATGTAGGCTATAAAATGGGCTGATAAAATTACTTATAGCGTTTTAAGGTTTTAGGATCAAGTTTAAAACTTAAATTAAACTATACTTTTTTATGATTCCGATGGAGAATTTTTTCTGAAAAAAGAATTTTTCAAGAATGTAACAAAATAATTACTTAGTCTTGTATAAAAATACCGCTGTCAACATTGCGGATGCACCACGGCACATTGACGATGCTACGAAGTACCCTGTTTTGGAATATCTGAATGACTTTTATGTCTGATTTCTTGGTGCAACCCCAAAGCTAGATGCCGTAGGTCCACACGGTCTTAAGTATTTGCTTATAAAGAAGCAGTTTGTTATGAATTGACAACTCAGAATGGCGTCCAAGAAGCCAGTGCATTTTCTTGTATTTGAGTCCCACTTGTTCACGTTCTTTCTTCACATGTGTCTTCCGACGTAGCTTGGCATCCAAGGTCATTCCCAGATACTTGATTTCGTTGGCATGAGGGATTATTTGTTGATTGACTATCACTGATAAGTAGTCGTATTTCTTGTTGGTGAAATTGACGCGAATCGACTTCGCCTCATTTAACTTGATGCGCAATTCCTTTGCCCAATTGGTGACATTGTTGGCAGCTATTTCCACATTGTTTGTGGCTGACTGGATGTCTTTGCCAGTAGCGAGAAGTGAAGTATCATCGGCCAACGTTGCCGTGGCAATTCCTTCGCTCTGTGGGATATCACTGGTGTACAATAGGTAGAGTACAGGTCCAAGGACACTGCCTGTGGTACGTCAGCGGATATATTTTTCAGTTCAGAGTATTCTTCACCATGTTCTTCACCAGTCAGTGATATAGGAATGAAGAATTTAGCTCATTTGTTGTGACAAACATTTGTCTAGTTTATATTCCAGGCCTTGATGCCACACTCGGTCAAAAGTTTGGGCCACGACTTCTCTCAATTACATCGGTAATTCGATGTACTTGATCAATAATCGAGTGATTTTTGTGGAATCCAAACTGATGATCCGGAATAATATTCTTTTCCCCAATAATGGTCTTGAGGCGTTGCAAGAGTAGCTTTTCAATGAGCTTGGATATAATTTCCAGCAGAGATATGGAGCGATATGATGCTTTATCTTCAGGTGGTTTGCCAGGTTTGGGTATCATTTTTACCTCAGCATTCTTCCACTGCATTGGCGCTTACCGAAGTCGTAACACTGCGATGAAGAGATGCGTCAGTTTCACGACACCCCTACGGGGAATTTTCATAGTTATTTATTCACAGTCTGGAGCTTTCCGTGTTCTGAGGTTTTTATCTATGGTGTTAACAATTTCAGCAGATGTTATTGGCGTAACTATAGCGCTATCTCCGAGAGTGATTTGTGGAATTTCTTCCATGCCAGTTTGTCGATGAGGCTGAAAAGTATTTGGTTGACAAATATTTCCGCCTTTTCTCCATCACGTCGAGCCCAATTACCATCACTTTTGAGGATGGGTGGGTCATAGTCCTTTGGCCCATTCAAATACTTGCTTGCTCTCCACAGGGAATAGTCGGTGGATTCGTCATCTGTTAACTGCCTGAGGTAGTTCTCAAAGGTTTCATTTTTAATGATTTTAATTTCATTTGTAAGCTGTTCGTATAGATTATTTGGCACTCGCTTGTCGGATGGGGAGCGAGTTTGCTGCCATTTTTTGCAAGATTTTCTTTTCTTATGTATAAGCTCTCGAATATCTTTAATGTAGTTCATAGCTGGTGGTTTTGGATTTGGTGCGGGGATGTTGTTCCACGCAGATTGCTGCAGATCACTGACCAGTTTTTTAACTTCGTTGTCCAGTTGTTCTCTTGTTTTTATCGGTACATTTAGCACTATTTTCTGTTCAAGCTCACTTCGAAATCCATCCAAGCAAGATAATGAGATTGTTGCTATTACATATGAAATTGTAAAACACGCATGCTGCCAAGAGATATGAGTTGAATTCAGTTCCTTCTTGATGATGTGGTTATTAAACCAATAAAATTAAAATTTTGAACCTTGTATGGTAAGAAAGATTGTGGAGGTATAGGTGTAATTTGGTCTTTGAATAAATTTATTAATTTATATGTTATGGCGTGAATATAGTGCAATAGGAAGCTTGCATAATATAGATATTTTAATTAGACTTTATAAAGAAAAGCTGTCTCTGTTTGCTCAACTAAAAGTCGCTGTTTTATTCCTTTGCAATTCATATTACTCGATTATTATGTAGTATTATGTTGACTAACTGAATTAATTTATATCTACAAGTAATCACAAATGTCATTGTAGTTACCGGAAAAATCCACATTTATTTGTTTATGTCAGTCTGACTGTTAATTAACCTCATCAGTATTAGGCGTTGGTTTTCAGCTTTCGCACTCTATCGTGGATATATGCATTTCGACCAAACCGTAATACGAGACCACCAGAACGTAGATCTTGGCAGCTGAAATAGAATTTTAGTTTCAGAACTTGACAGCAATTTCATCGGGGACACGTTAAATACCTGATGCCACTGACAATTAGCATGTCAACGATATTTTATGGTGGTGATTGAATGACACCGTTTTATGTTTATTATAAAGTTCTTCAAATCGAAGGGAAGTACCAAGAAACACGTATGCGTCTCTTTTAGTTTATTTTTTATCGTAAGAACCTCACGATAGTCGGTCAATCCTTAATTTAGTATTAAAATTTCAAATGGTGTCGTAGGTATTTTGTGTCTTCATCCTAGTATGCGGTTTTATTGACGTTAAGATATGGGGAAACGTATATTCTATGCCGGATTCGGCACATGTCGCAGTCATTGTGGTGTACGTCTTCGCGAGCTTAATGTTGATAACCTGCGTCTTTCTGCTGATTGCTGTTAAACAGGTAAAACCACTGACATTATATATCAGGTTCTTAATGAGCAAACAATTAAAAAACCATAAATTGGTAGTAACCATTACTAATTAGTTATATATATTTTTTAGGATAATAGCAGAGAAATTTTAGCGTGCGCACTTATGCTATTGGCACTATGGCAGGTACATTTGATCGTTACATTTATAGCATTAATACTCCATACTCTCAGCAAGAAAGACTTTCAAGCTACAACAGCGCTTTGGGCTGCTATGCCATTGCTCTGTATACAAGGTAGGTGTCGATCTATTCAATCAGAACTAAATCTTTCAATGCAGTAAAGTAGTAATGATGCCAATAATTTTGAAAATATAAAAAGGGAGAGGTCAGTTTAATTTTATATACAATTTAGAAATAATCAAATGTCGAACGTCTGCAACCTAATTTGGCAGCCTTATTTCCATAATGAAGTTTTATAAATTTGATGGTGGAATTAGAAATTAAGCCTAAGAGTATGTCATTATTGCTCTAATACAATAGGTTGACATCACTGCAATCAGAGATAATATCTTAGATCATATATATTACATGGATACCGCTATTACCATATCAGACTATATACGTTACTGTTTCTAGCATGTACATCTACGATTTTCGAGCTATTACTTTCTTGCTTATAAACATTATATTTAGCTATCCCTTATCTGACCACACGTGGAACCGGAAACGGAAACGCATGCGGATTCCGTACGATTTATAATGGGACGTGTGCGATTTATAATGGGACGTATTAGATTTCACAATTTATTAAACAGGCATTAGACATTACGCTTAGGTTAGACATCTGTCAATTTGTGCTCAATGTCAGCTACTGTTGTCTATCAATCTGTATGAGCGAGCTATTTTATGTTGACATTTAAAAATTAGGTTATGCGTCAGAGCTGG
>JARFOC010001205.1:255761-266725 GCA_031763485.1 Osmoderma eremita | reverse complement strand
GTATTTGGCCGTGTACCACGCCGGAGGGCGCTGTATTGCAATAACGTGAAGTTGCGTGTTACCAGCGAAATGTACAGGGCTCGCGTTTCTCCTTAATTGCTGTTCTGTGAGTACGTGCGGGGAATATCGACAGCACATGTCAATCCCTAAAACCAGTTCGTAAACGCATCAGGCAGGTTTTGTTGGAACACAACTATGAATTACATTATTTAATTAGTACAGCCAACCTTGACTTGTTGTTTGAGCGTTTCTGCCAGCGACAGGTAGTCGATAACGTGGTCGCCGGTACATTTCGCGTACGGTGGCATACCCTCCAATCCCGTGCTCTGTTGTAGAGCGGCGAATTTGAACTGATTGTAAAGATATTGTTCGCGCAACGGCGCAAAATAGCGGTGATCTACTAGGCGACGCACGTTGATCCTGCTCTCGGGATCGTACTGTATCATCAGCCTGAGTACGTTGCGACAGTCTTCGCTGAATTGACTGAGCACGGACGAGAGGCCGGTTCCAAGCTGACGCGGAAAATTTTGACAATTGTGAGACCTACGTAGAAGTTAGAATTATACGGGAATACGTACGGGGCTTTTACTTAATAATACCGAGAGAGCAAAAATGATTGTCGTGTCTGAAGTTGCAATAAATGAGTAAGAAAAAGACAAACAAATACATATATAACAGGTAACACAATGGAAGATAATGTTGCTGCAAACTTCAGACATGACAATCATTCTTGCTCCCTCCGTACAACCCACGTGACCAAAGCAAATCTCGGTTACATAAATATTATCATTCGCGCCAAACTAAATAATCCCTAGATACAAATTATAATTGCTTAACTAAATACTATGAAAAGTTAAGTTTTATTATCTTTGATTCTTACATTTATGTTATATTTTGTTGATAATCAACTATAACTTAAACCTAACCTTAATGTTCGCTTCCATTTATACTAAAAATGTTAAAATATTAATTATGTTAAAATCGCTTATGGATTTCTTTGTGTTACGATTGTGTAATAAGGGGTTTCATCAGTAAAAGAAGTCACGTGAGTTGTATCATTAAGTAAAAACCCTGCAACAATGTAGACAGTGTAGTCTCTGTTAAAACCAGCAATTTGTCGACGGTTCGTAATGACGTGCACCAATCGGACAACAGACTGGAGTCCTTGAGAACTGAAATATGCTTTCTGATTGGTTCACGTGATCACGAACGGTCAACAAACTGCGTGTTGGAACAGAGCCGAAATGATTCTTATACAAGCACAGTATTGATATCTCACAAAGTATAAACAGAACTAAGCGCTTTTTAAAAATAAAAACTACGAATAATTTCGAAAATATGCAGAAAAAAAACCTTATTGAGATTTTCTATTATAAATCAATTTAACTATCCGTTGTGTTAAGCGTTCAAAGTACCACCCAGTGGCAAAATACTTATTGTATAGTGGAGATTTGTATTAACTGCATATTTTGGTTTAGTTTGTACAAAATTTTAATCTACGGTTGAACTAGTTTTCGTTTGGAATGTTTAAAATTTTTAAAAACATTAACACTCTTTCTTATTATCTTATCTCTCTATATTTACGATAACGGACGAGGTACCTACGTCACTAACAAACGCCATAATCATATTGTCAAAGTTTTGTTTACATCTACTCAAACTATTGACTTGTCACCTGTTATTTTCTAGGTTAGTTTGTTTAAAGAATTAAGAGTGGCAACACCGTACGGCGAAGGAAAATCGTATAGCATGAAATTCCCCAATTAGATTGCGAAAGGACTGTTCACATATTTGGATATTTAGTATTACGAGTTGGTAATTCTGATTTTGTTAGTAAAACTAAAACAAAAAGAAAAATACCCTTACCACCTTAACGAGTGGAAAACACAGTGTTACTTCATTGGTGAACCGGTGCAGACCATATCTTTCGCGGTATTACGTCTATATAACATTTTTCTTTTGCTTTGTAGGTTCTACTGAGGAAGGCAACTTAGTTGTCGAAGTACGTATTTATCTAGCTACGTATTTATGCGTTTTTCATTCATTAAGGTGGTAACGGTTTTCTTGCTTTAGTTCTATTATTGCAAGCAATTATTACGTTCTGTTAGTAATAATAATTTAAGACGGGTTAGAGACATGTTTTAGTCAATAATTCAATAATAGTGGTGTAATTACACTGGTCATAGCTCTACGCTGACCACGCGATAAGATATAACTAGTTGTGTACCATGCCACTTAACATTACCTTTAGAAAAGCACGGTATATGAGATATAAGAATACACATAACCTATACATAATCAACAATCGTAATTTCTATACTGGCAAGCGATGTGTTTCCCGCTTTGCCGTTCCTTTAAAGAAACGCTAACAGGCTGGCCAACATCCAAATGTAAATCGCGTAAATGTACTGTTAGAATATATGCGATTTACATTTGTATGTTGGCCAGCCTGTTAGCGTTTTTTTTAAAGGAACGGTAAAGCGGGAAACACATACCTTGCCAGTATAGAAATTACGATTGTTGATTATGTATAGGTTCTATGTATTCTTATATCTCATATACGGTGCCTTTCTAAAGGTAATGTTAAGTGGCATGGCGGAGAACCAGTTATATCTTATCGCGTCGTCAATGTAGAGCTATGGCCAGTGCAATTACGCCACTATTATTGCATTATTGACTAAAACAGATCCCTAACCCGTCTTAAACTATTATTCTTCTTTTCATCTTCGTATTACCTGTTCACAATTTAGTTACATTTTCTACTTTTCAATAAAATGTGTTTAATTCACGTTAATTTACGTTTCATTAACGTTACCTATAAGTAATACGTTACAAAAAAACCCTGTATGTTTATGATTTGCAAATAACGAAGTTATAAAACACAATTCCACTCTTCGTTTTGTCGTAATGTGTATCTCCTCTGTTATCATAAATAGACTGTACTTTTCATACTTCGCAAGAGACCAAATGCGCCGCTGTTAAAAAGTAGCCATTTTCACAAGTAATTGAATAAATTGCAAAAGAATAAAGTGGCGAACTTGTACAATTAAAGGACAATAAAGGGGAGATACTTTTTCTTCAGTTTGTTGACCATGCGCATACTGGGTGTCCCCAAAACTGCGTGTATCTTGGCCAGTTGGTCGATCTCGTTAGTACCGGGAAATAGCGGCTTCAACCTGTGCATTTGTTTAGATAATGAACTCATTTTTGGTCTAAAATCCTAAAAAGATTACGTCAACATTTCGTAGAAAACACAACCGGCAGCCCAAACGTCCATTTTGGGCCCGTAATATCCCACTGTCAACAAGCACTCTGGAGATCGGTACCATCTGGTCGAGATGTACTCTGTGTACGGAGGCCTACTGTATATACCCCTGATAGAGCCCAAGTCTGCCAGTTTGACTACTTCGGTCTAAAAACCAAACAAATCCACGCGAAAAAGTAATGTTTCCGCTGCAATAACACCAACATTTTACCTGCAAATAGGGTTGACCCGCGAGATTTGGTTGTGGCAATTTCACCAGGATATTCTCCGGTTTGATATCCCTGTGGAACAGGCCGTTCTTGTGCAGGTGTTCCAGGCCCTTCAGCATCTGGTAGAGGTAGTTCTTGACGCGCATCTCTGACATGGGTCGTTTCTTGGCCTTCATGTACTCGTACATACTCATATCCATCAGTTCGAAAACGTAGGTGAGCCTTCCGCCGACCGGGTCGCTGTAGTAATCGAATCGCGTTAACTTTAATACTTACCGCCTCGTTGCCAAATCTACCCTACCTACTAGAAGTACTCCATCATATATAGGACGTTCGGATGCCTGGACAGTTTATGCATCGCGATGATCTCGGCGCAGGTCATTACGTCGGACGATCTAACGGGGAAGGAAAATCAATTTGGGCGCTCAAAATCTTCCAGATTATAACTTAGTCTTGATGGGAAAAATTGCTATGGAAGCGCATCAAAGAACAAATCAAAAAGCAACAATAATCGAAAAGTGCAATCTAGATTCATTGGGTAATGACAGCAGAAAATTTAAGTGAAAGTAATGTAGAAGAAAGACACAATTAAAAGAAATACATATATCCTCCCACCAATACATGGGAGATGTGGTTGCAGACTATAGATATATAACCTGACTCTGTGCCACCATTAAATTATTTACCAGTCTCCTCAAAGACGAAAGCGAATAAACCATAGAAAACCGAGATGAACAGCACGGTCCCGTCAAAATAGATGAAAAACTCAGTTTCATCTTTACGCATGGGCAAGCTAAGCTAGAACCCATGGCCCCGCGATCAATGGGGCACCCAAACCTTAGAGACAACAGCGGAATCGGCGATCAATTTATCAATCACTACACAAGATTCGATTACTATCACAAGGTTTACAAGCTGGTTGCTAGTTAAGTTTTAGAATCTATTACAGTGACATTAGCACAAGAGACTTAGAGATGGAATGCACCTGACAGAATATCTGAAAGTTCACGTCTGAAATTGTGAGAGTGAAGAGACTATGAGTATTTCCGAATTATATCATCTTTTAAAAGAAAATAACATTGAAGCCGCTTTTTCGGATATAAAAATGGCAAGTAGAAACATTTCAAGCATGATGGATACTACCTGTAGTGGGGAACGTTCCTTCTCAAAACTGAAATGGATCAAAAGTGAATTGAGAAGTAGAATTCTTCGGAAAAAATCGAACAGTTTGTCGGTGATGTTCATTGAAAGCGAGGTGCTTGAATAGATAGATAGACTTTGAAGATGTCATTCGTGATTTCGTCAGTCAAAAGCCTAGGAAACTACATCTTGTATCGGTATAGATTTTTTTAAGTATGTTCGGATTTGCTCGTAAATTAAAAAAAAAAATTATACCGGGGCTAATGTTGTTTGTTCCTGTTAATATCGATTCTAAGTTTCTCTCGAAAAAGCCCCATGCATACCAGTGCCCAGAGCCCCATTTGGCTTAAGACGGTGCTGGGAAAACCGATGCCTTATTGGTATTGAGACAAATGATGGAAAATGCTATGGATTTTCGCTAGAACATGCTCAGCTTATGCATGTTGCACAGATCTCAGAAAGGCTTTTGTCAGAGTCAAGGTATGTGATGTATTAAATATTCTAAAAAAGAAACAAATCGCGTCATTAATAAACTGAATACTTGTAAGACAATCAGAATAAAAGTTGAATACCAAACAACAAAAGATATAGCAACACTCGAAGGAATAAACCAGAACTATAACATTTCTTTTCAGCTTTACAAAGGACGATGTTATACAGGAAGTGCCAAGGATGAATAAGGGATATTAATCGGAATGGGATTCAAAGCAAAAGGTATGATAGGCTATGCAGACGATGCGCTAATTTTGAGCAGGAACGTAAGATGACTTACAAAGGCAGTTCTACAGAAATTCTATCAAATCGGTAAACTTTATAACATGAACTTCATCGACCAAATAGAGTGCATGACCATTTTCAAGCAACCACTACGATATAAAGGGTAATAGATTACAAACCTATTGGGCAAGAAATAAGTTTTCATCACTTCGACAAACAGTACCTATAATATGATGTGGTAGAGAAAGAAAGAGATACTGGGACCATGTAGAGTAAATAAATCAAAATAGACTGGGTCATATCGCTAAATACGAAAAACCAGTAGAACGCAGATCAATAAGACCTAAAAGATGAAAAGACAACGATAAAAAGACAACGATCAACACTAAACATGCTCCGAAAGATAAACGGGCCACTAGACCTTCTTAAACAATGCAAAAAAGAAGAAAAAGCCGTACGATCAACACTTACGATTTGAAAGTTTTCTTGAGGCGTTTGGCCGCGTACAGCACTCCCGTGACCCTGTCCTCGCACTTCAGCACTTCAGAGAACGAGCCCTCCCCAATTTTCTGTATCACTTTATATTCTGAAATCGAGGAAAAGTACTTGTATATCATTTTTCTGTTCGCCTAACGGCATTTTCTTGAGTATTACTTGCTCCGAACGATGAGGATGAAGTCATGTTAACGAAGTTCCCGGTTCCTCCCTCTTGGATAAGCGCAGGCGGAATTTTGAACGTAGCCCCATTTAACGAATGTCAAATTGAAATGTCAAACTCTTTACGTGGCATATTTTTGACATGCGTAGTTGGTATGCCAAAAGTTACATCGCCTTCAAATGACGTAGATATATTTTGGGAAAAATGTTTTCCACAATATGAAAATTTGGGAGAGCATGTCTTACAGACGACATATTTTAAAACTTACCATTAACTATTACAAAGGTCTATAAATAATTGTGTACGTGATCTGTATTTTCATCTTTATTCACAGAGATAATATAGTATTAGCTACAAAAGAATTTGCATATATTTAGCATTTTAGCAAACGAAAGAGCAGACGATAAAATAGCATGTACATTCAAAGAATTTACAATAGTTGGAATTGGCTGTAACACTGACAATTGTTAAGTTATTTATTGTCGAAAATAATTCATATCTTGCGATATTTTGACGCTTATTATGTTATTATACTTTGTTCCGAAAATAGAGAGACGAATTTCTGAACAGGCACACTATTATAGTGAATTCTCTTTAGTTGAAAGAAGCAGAATATCATACCGCGCCAATAACAATTGACTCTAGCACTTTCGATGTGGATAATATAGTTTTTCTGGCCTTGGTAGATAAGTCGTTTGCATAAATCTCTTAAATGTCCGAATTTATCAGAACAAAAACCCAGGTCCCTACTTTTGTAGCTATTAGGTATGAGGAATGTGTTTACGTTGAAGTTGTCATGCATAAATGTGACGGAGTATATTTGACTCTTTTGGGAAGTTCTTTGATCAAAGGTCAGGTAGCAATCTTGGTAGCAATCCCGGTAGCAATCCTGGTAGCAATCCTGGTAGCAATCCTGGTAGCAATCGTGGTAGCAATTCTGGTAGCAATCCTGGTAGCAAACCTAGTTGCAATCCTGGTAACAATCCTGGTACCAATCCTGGTAGCTATAATCCTATCCTGGTGGCAATTCTAGTAGCAATCCCGGTAGCAATCCTGGTAGCTATAATCCAATCCCGGTGGCAATCCTGGTAGCAATCCTAGTAGCAATCCTGGTAGCAATCCTAGTAGCAATCCTGGTAGCAACCCGCAATCCTGGTAACAATCCTGGTAGCAATCCGGGTAGTAATCCTGGTAGCTATCCTGGTAGCAATCCTAGTAGCAATCCTGGTAGCAATTCTGGTAGCAATCCTGGTAGCTATAATCTAACCCTGGTAGCAATCCTGGTAGCAATCCGGGTAGCAGTCCTGGTAGCAATCCGGGTAGCAATCCTGGTAGCAATCCTGGTAGCAATCCGGGTAGCAATCTTGGTAGCAATCCTGGTAGCAATCCGGGTCGAAATCCTGGTAACAATCCTGGTAGCAATCCTGGTAGCAATCCTGGTAGCAATCCTGGTAACAATCCAGGTAGCAATCCTAGTAGCAAAGCTAGTAGCAATTCTGGTAGCAATCCTGGTAGCTGTAATCCAGTCCTGGTAGCAATCTTAGTAGCAATCCTGGTAGCTATAATCCAATCTTGGTAGCTATCCTGGCTGGTTGATGTAGTTTCCACAGATCTTTCCAGTGCGTTGGATACAGTAGATCAAGGAGTTTTGGTTTATAAATTCAATTGCTTTGGAATGACCTCCGGTTTCAATGAACTATTCTCGTCTTACCTAACCAATACAGTCAATTACGTATATCTTAATAGATTTGTTCTGATGTGGTGTCTCGCGCATTCGTTTAAATAACTCGATTATTGTTGAACATCATCACCACATGAAGTGGTGGGAGGTCTCGAAGGGATTCGATTGCTACTGTCGGCGTTGTCCGTATTGCTCCTGTTATACCCAAACATGCAAGCCTCTGTATATTGCTGAGCTCCCTTATGGCAGTTTATTGCTGCACCTTTGTCTATCATACCAAGGATGCTTAAGTAATCATGGGTCTAACCACCCTGATGTACGTTCAGTAGATCATTCTTGACCGTAATCCCCATGTTTTTCCATGGGCTCCACTGATAAGCCAACATAACCATATAAGAAACAACAGAAGTGTTGTCTCTACCTTGGTTTTGACTCTCTGAAACTGTCTGCTTCAAGTAAGCGTTGGATCCAGAATGACTCCAAGATATTTTACACCCCTAGACAACTTCATTTCTTCACCGAGGAGTCTTAACGGTTCCAGACCATCGACTTTTCTCCATCTTGTGAATGCTATTGTGGTCGTCTTAGAAGGACTTATTTTAAATGCCTCTTCCTCGATCCATTCTTAAGATATGCTGCAATTATTTCCTTGAGATTGGCGATACCTATAATGTGGCCTTAGTGACACAAAAGTATTGAAGCCAATTTATCTCAATTCATTTTGCAATATTGTTGGGCTATATTTCTTCCTCCAAACTCTTTATTTCTTCCTTCCATAACTTGGTTTTGTTTAATAATCGATGATTCCTGGATTTTCCCGACTAGTATCAAGATTCTTTATCCAGTAAGACGTCAAACTTTTCAAATATTCCCTATACGTCATTTTTGACAGATCATGCCACATGGATAGCGACGAACTGTACGATTCTTTAGACGAAGAAGCCCCCTACGCAAACCCCACAAATTCCAGGGTCACTATAAAAGATCATCGTCAAAACGTCAAGATTATATACGACGGGACATCCAAGCAGCGCTCCCAAAGCGAAGGCTCCCACGAGAAACTATTACGGGATAGAGAAATTAAGGTAGAAAAAATTGAAGCGAATCTTTCGAAGCCGGTGGAAAATGAGAAGGAAGAAACTCAGTTGGACATAAGGGAAGTTGTACCGCTATACGTTGGGGAGACGTCTAAAGAATGCTTGACGAAGACTATAAAAGCCAAATCTAAGCAGTTCTCGCCGACGTGCGGTAAGAAAATACCGTCGAAGCTCAATTTCAAGGAGCAAAGAACGTATTCCAATATCTTCCACGCGCGTAAGGAGTTGCGGAATCACAACAACAAAGTGATCACCGAGACTTCCAGAGCCCAGTGCGGTGGTGACAGCGCTAGGAGTACAATTTCTGAAGTTTCTTCACATTTTTCCGACGCCAAATCATCCCTTTCAGATACTACGAGGTTAGTCTATCTTAGTTTAAGATCGGATGATCAATAAGCTATGAATATTACAACTGCATTAGTAACGCGTGTTTTTTATAATTGTCAACGAAGTGTCACATCAAATTATAATAACTGTCATATTTGTAAGAGTTTAAAAGGTTCATGTTTTCTTGTTGTGTTTATATATATTTATATATTATAAACTATACTACTTTCTTGGAGTGGTTTGTAATAATACTTCAGTTAAAACTGTACGTCTATATTCATCTACAACTGGATGCCCACTGCTGTGTAACACATATATTTGTCCTTGGGCGCATCCTGCACTCTATCATCATATATATATACTTATATCTAACATTCTAACTTGGAGTTATTTTAAAAACCGTTTTCTTTGACATTAGTTCTCATTATTAAGGCATTCATCAAAATTATATACTTTTAACAAAGGATTTTAAACGAATATAACCTAAAACTATTATTTGTCAGTTTGTGATACAGTGAGGTTCAATAATCCGTCCCTTGTACTACGGCTCCTAGATCCTATTGTAGAACAAATTGTGATACAATCTTAATTAAAAATTCAATTGATCGCATTACATACATTATGCATATCTAACCTAGAAGATGCTTAGCATTAGACATCTTATTAATCACAATGAGAAATCAAAGACTTCCACTTTTGTTTCTATTTCTCTTTTATTTGCAGATAATTAGAAATAAAACAATATCACCCCTGCCATATCTTTTTAAATATTTTTCTCTTGCTTAGTTATACCGTCTACCTAAAGTTATAACTAATAAAGCTAATAAGCTACTTGCTATATGCTAACTTAAACCATTTTTTAAATTTTTCTCTCCCGCATTGCGTTCTGTTTTGTAGAACCATAGTTTTAGTTACGTTATTTGTCATAGGCTTCGACACGATTGATTATAACTTGCCGGTATCCAACCTTATACTTTTAAATTTTGAACATAATTATATATCTGTGATCGGATGTGTTTAGTATACTACAATGGACCTCTGATGAGTTCGTACTGCATTCTGGGGTTCCACAGGGTTCGAATCTGGGTCCGTTACACCACCAAAATTATAAAAGAAGTCCATATTTAACTGATTTAATTATTTTCACTATAACAACCACGAGACATTATTGTCTTAAATACAACCACTTTTAAGAAGTTTTTACTTGAATAATTAAGCGAAGTTTTTCAAAGGATTTAAACAGGTTTCATAGTGGAAGTTTTTCAAGCATATTTTTCTTCGCAATTACATTCCAGTGTTTATATGGACCTACTCAAAAAGACCGAAGCTTCCCCAGACTTATCCACTGCCAAATCTCCAAAAACAATCAGAAAAATTCCTCTGGAGACTCCATCCACCTCAAATTTGAACTTCAGGAGTGTGTCCCAGTTCTTCGCTAGTGAATGCAGCTTCAGTGAATCTACGCGGTCAAGCAGAAAACCGAAGTCTAAGCTAAGTCTAATGACACCGACAGTTTTGGGCGGTCTCGGGCCGGACTTGGAGACTATCCAAGAGAAGGTAATGTCTACTTTTTTAGAAACAAAAACGTTAGTTAGAGATATTTCCTTTACAGTTATCATTGCTTAAGAAGAGGAGATCTTATGGGCAGAAGGTGAGTGACAGGAATAGGATAAAACTACAGGAGATGAAGGTGTTAAAAGATCTCAACGAAGAAATACGAAAATCTAGGGTATAAAATATACTTATATCATTAAGAAATTTGTGTATTTATTTTGTATTTAAAGTAAAGGTAGCAAGGACTGTGGGGCAGCACAATAAACACACTGTTCGGATTACTCCTCTCGCACAAGTATTAATTAATTCGGGACGA
>JARFOC010001205.1:224374-237100 GCA_031763485.1 Osmoderma eremita | reverse complement strand
TTGTATTTTATTATTTCACACATAAGTAATACTAATTCAAACCGAAATTATTTAAAGCATTGTTTTTCCCAACAATCCTCTCTTTTTTTATTTTTTTTGCCTAAACAAACATCAACCCACTCACCAATCATTCCCTTTTTCAATAATTCGCGCCCAACTGCACGTGCAATTCATTTATTTATGATTCGGTGTATAATCATGTTTGTAATAACCCTTATAGAGCAATTGGTTAGCATTTATGCAGGCATGCGTATGTTCAGTCAATGTAAGCAGTGAAAGAAAAATCAACAATCAACAGTCACTACCCAGTTACGATCACTCGATCAGCGTGGTCTATTATTCGAACAATATCAGTTTCGATTCAGTCAGTCAGTCGTTTAGTTGTTCAACCAATTAGTCAGTCCGTCGATCGCTGACTCACTCATTGGATTGTTGGTTCGATAAGTGGTTTCCACTACTCGACTACTAGATTCAACACAACACTAGTACAGTGTGTTCTTATTGGCGCCCCCTTTAAATAGAATAACGAAAGAAGTACACATTTCATTAAAAAATGCGTGACGTAATAAACAATATTATCATTTTTAGTGAACCCTCCTGTATATTGAAACGGGTACAATGATTATGAAATGTATGTATGTAAAGATGTATCTACATGAAATAACAGAGGTACATGAACATATTCGACAGCAACTAAAATAGATTCAAAGATTTACTAATTTAATGCAAAGATGTATTTATTGGATGAAAAGTAGGTGGATATTCCATATTGGAATCTTATATGTATGACATGTATGTATTTGCTTGCTTAATACAGGAAGATTTGTAATGCATGATTATGGAATTTAATGTTAAAAAGAAGTTGAAAAAGCTGCGCAAGAAAATACATCTAAACAATAGGGGTTAGAGGAATATAGCACTCAAAAATTTTAGGAGCTTAAACTTTATAACATACCACAACAATTGACCCATTTTTTTCACCTTTCGCCTCAATACCCCGCATAGGTATGCGAGAAATACACATTCAGCTCTAGGAATGTACGGACCGTAATTTCGATAATTAAGTTTTCAAGTTAGTGCTTTTGTTTTTGCCTCTTTAATGCTAGAAACAACGGTAGAGGTAATGTCGTTAAGGGAATAACAATAAAATGGGTTCTATCGTCTTGCCGAAGGCGTTGCTATACTCTACCGGATAACTAGATTCGTGTGGTTTTCGGGCAATTGCGCAAATCTTTTGTGAGGTAGTTTTTGCGTCTGTGGGGCTCATATTGCTCGCTCGACTGAGTCGTGGAATTTCGACTGTAAATGGATAATTGTTGTGGTTGTACAAAGGGAAGCCTGGTCGAAGTACCGCTTAGTAAAACTGAAGCATGTAAATTGTTGACTTTATATGGGGTAATTAACCGTGAGATGCATTCTATCTCTGCTATTCCAGATAATAACAGACAGGATAATGGAAGAAAACGGCTTAGAACAAAACAGGAGTAACATGGAGGTTTAACTCCAAGCTGGAAGATCTAGAATTTGCAGACGATGATAGAAAAAATGAAAGACACACAGGAGAAAATAAAAGGTGTAAAGCTAAATGCTACCAAAATAAGACTGAGAGAAAATAAACAGCAAAATTATCTTCGCCATCCCAAACAAACCTTAGACTGCGTAAAAAGTTTATGTATCTAGGCAGCATTATTCAAGGGGTTGGTGAGTGCAACCTGGACATTACTTCAAAAATAAGCAAAGCATGATGAATAGAATTTAGACATCACGAGAATTAACGTAAAATACAAACACAAACACTAAAGTATTCTAACAAACATAGAATGAAAAACCAAACTTTCATTACTGAATGTTTAAAGAAGACAGTGGGGATATTTTAACCAAATACCATTTCACAGGAAGTTTGTGTAGGTTAACAAATGAAAAGTCGTTAATTAAGGCACTAACACGGAAGAGATGGAACTGGTTGGGTGACATAAAGTTAGCGACATAAAGATACAAGCGATTGATTTTAACGTACGTGGGAAAAGAAGAACCGGCCGACCGTACGAAACGTGGAAGCGACAAACACTGTGAGAATACAGTCAGCTAGAAATAAATTGGAACGAGGTTATACACCTTGCGAAAAACAAAAAAAAACACTGGGAGGAACTAGGAAACAAGATCTGCAACCTATAGAGAAAGATATTAGCAATCTTGAATTTTACCAGTAAACGTCACAGATGTTCTGTGCTCCTCGCAAGAACTAAAAGTTACGAGGTGTATAAATTAAGTAATGAGACTAACAACGTAGCGTTTCATATGGCAACACAGGAAGCACGGGACATGGAGGGACGACAAGTGGACATTATAATACGCGCTCGGTGCAAGTTTGAACTCGATCAAGTCATTTGGTTGTCCGTTGACGCTTTCTCCGTGAACCCGGTGTTCGTAGTGCGTTCAACAAATGAAAGCCATTAATTTCGAGCAGGTTTTGCTTCAGAATTGGGCAAAGTGCAACAGAAACTTTTTCAAAACTTCAGCAGGCCTACGGAGACAGTGTTTTGTCAAAAGCCCAGGTTTTTCGGTAGTTTAAGGCATTTTCAGACGGAAGAGAGTTGATGGGAGATGAGCCACGCAGCGGAAGGCCTTCAACTGCAAGAACCGATGGCAATGTCGACAAAATCCGAGATCTTGTGCATTCAGATCATCGGTAGACGGTCAGAATGATCTGGGAACAGTTGAGTTTGTCTCAAATCTCCGTTCATCACGTTTTGATCAATGAATTGGGAATGAGAAATATCTGCTTGAGAATGGTTCCAAAAAACCTTTCGCAGGAACAAAAGGACATCAGGAGAGAAAGGTGCCTTGACTTTTTGGAATCGATTGAAAATAATGAACATTTTTTGGAACGTGTCAATACTGGCGATGAGAGTTGGGGTTCTAGTATGACCCGGAAACAAAACGCCAGAGCATAGAATGGCACACTTCAGGCTCTCCAAAGCCTAAGAAAGTAAGAATGAGAAAATCAAAGATCAAGAGCATGCTGATGTGTTTCTTTGATAGCCAGGGAATCGTTCACAAAAAGTTTGTGCCTCAAAGTCAGACAGTTAGTTAACATTTTTACCGAGAGGTTCTCGAAAGACTTCGAAAAATGGTCATGCATGTGAGACCAAACATGATTGGATCCTGCATCATGAAAATGCGCCTTGTCACACAGCAATTAACATAAACGGTTTTTTGGACAGTATGATTATTTCTGTGGCTCTTCAGCCTCCTTATTCACCTGACTTGAGTCCCTGTGACTTTTCCCTCTTCCCAAGATTGAAAATCTGAAGGGACATCATTTTGGGACACTTGAAAACATTCAAAGGGCTGTAACCGACCAGCTAAAGGCCATTCCTATATCCGAGTTCCAGCGCTGCTATGAAGAATGAAAGAACCGTTTCCAACGCTGTGTAACTTATTTTGAGGGAGACAACGTTCAATTGTAATTACATTCAAATAAAAATATATAAAAATATCAGTCTCATTATTTAATTTACACACCTCATATATATATGGGTTTTGTTTTGCTGCGTCGATTATGACGTCTGTGAGTTGTCGATGTAAGAACCGCCTTATCTTGTACTGTGCTTCCGGATTAGGGAATATGCCTTTGCTTGGAATGCATTTCCGTGGCAATTCTCTTTTTATAGTTATGTACCTAAATTCTATTTCGAAGTTCTTAAATATTTTTTCGCAGATGCATTTTATACTATTCACCAATTCATGCAAAGATATCTATTTCGTGTGTAGGTACAGTCAACTTCAAACATAATGTCGTGCGTCTAACAGGAGTGTAACCGACCGCTTCACCTACAACTATAACACTATTTATAGAACGTGAAACGGTCGGTTACACTCCTGTTCGACGCACGACATTATGGTTGGAGCTGACAGTACTAAAAGCATTGTATCTATAAACATTCATTCTGTGCATAAGTGGTGTAGGTTATGTCAGGTGGGATTAGGTGGGATTTTTTTTGAGATTAGCTATAAACGTCGAAAAGTAAATCGTGTAATTTTTTCCTACCATATATGCAAGAAAATAATTTTTCCGCCGTTTGTTCAGTTAGATTTACGAAATCGAGTATACCTACAGAAAACACGTATCAAACCTAGGCGGTGGCTTCGTCTCGCCTCGGGAAGAATCAATACTTACTTCTAACGTTCAAATAGTATCCGATGCTGGAGAATCTTCCGAGTAGATGTCGAGATATACATTTGTACCAGCCGCTGTGCTCCCGCCGGATCTCCGTAAAGTTTAGGAAGCCGTCGGGCGTTTGCTGCACCGGTGGGTCACTGTCGTCCTTCTGCCATATGGGAGCCGCCCTGGGATTAGCGTCGACGTCGCACTTGAGAGATACGGGCATGCCTTCGCGGACCGGGAAGCCAAATCCGGGTTCGCGGGATATGGCGAAAGACGGTGTATCTGGAACAAAGCGGAACGGACCGAATAAAATCGATAGGTCTAAGGGGAAGCTGCCGCTCTTATTAGGCGGCTCTCGATACGCGGTCGTGCATATAAACAAAGAAAATAAGAAACGAGATAAATAGGACACTAATTGTAAGTAAGTTAAAGTATTCTATAAATATCCGGTAAGGAAATTATTGGATGTTGGTTAAAGTTTCATTTATGCGGAAGTTACATGAGCGATAACTCAATGTAGGTTTTTCACAGGCGTTGTGCATTGTATAAATGTCTTCTGCTTGTTAGAATATGATTGAAATTGGAACAAACCAGTGCAGAAATCTATTTTCGCATTGAAAAAAAAGCTAATGATGAGAGGACGGGAAATGGCTACATTATTTTCACTCAAAGACGCAATCTTAATTTGTCAGTTTGTTTTGGTTTTACTTCTTGCTCTTAAGATTATTAGAAGGTAAACATACGAAGATTACGAATATATGATATGTTTACTATTTTTTTTATTTCTATTTCTGATGGCTCTTCCATACATCTTTTTAACGGCCTTCCGGTATTTCTTTACTTGCTGGTCTTTGATCCCTTGCTATTTTAATTAAACTCTTAGCGTCTGGTATTTGGGCGTGCTCATTCTGTTATCTTCTTTTTCCTCTAACAAATCTCACATCTTCAATTACACATTCTTTTCTTGTATCTTTGTTCTTGACTGTATCTCTTCTTGTTTTTCCTCTATCCTTCTTACAATTAATGTTTATTCCAGTTTAGTTCTACATGTATCCGCTCGAGTTTCCGCTGCATTCCGGTCATTGCCATTGTTTTGTCCTTTTTATTTTGCTCCTTTTCTTCAAGGTGTCTTAATATATCACTTATTGCGAGTCAAAGATTATCAGATCCAAAATGGCAATACTCCATCGCGTAATAATATAGAAATTGTTCACACACTGACTTATTTCTAAAATATTCTCAAAATGATGTTGATGTTGATTCTCGTATCGTAGAAAGCTTGGCAAGTGAAGCTTCGTCAGAAGATCTTTACGAAAGATTTGCTAAGCTAATTGTTCTTAGCCTTTACTAAAACTACATATCTGGGAAAATGTTGCATTTTTTGAAATGACAAATACGTGTTAATTGTCAAAGAGATTTCATGGGATGCTTGCAAGAATAGAATATTCGCCTTGAGGAATCTCGTAATTATGACTATCGTTGCTATCCAGGCTGTCTAAGAACGTCGAAGTTATATAACCAACTTAAATAACAAAATGAACAATACTTAATATCTACCTCTTAAGTATAGGGGTCCTAACTCTTGAAGCGATAGGTTTGTTTCCACTTTTGTCTAGCAATCCAAGAGGAGAGGAATTGGGATGCATTTTAAGTCGTGAGATATCTCTCTCATTCACTATCTTGTAGTAAGGCATTATTAGGAGGAGATGCTGCTGCCAGTTTAACCGCCTGTCTAAGTGTATACAAAGATATTTATGCTATCTACTCGGAGAAGTTCTTAGTTAATCATGATACTAATGGGCATCTTTCTTTTCTAAGAGTGAATGTAAGCTGCTGTGATTTTCCTTCGTTAATGTTAACAAGCAATTTTTTAATTACTCCTGGATTCTGTTTGGGGCTTCTCGAAGCTTGTTTGAGGCATATTTTGGAACCACACTTACTGCCATAGTTGCAGTCTCATCTGCAAAAGTAGCCATCACATTATTTGGTGTAGTGGGTATATCCGCTGTAAATAGCAAGTAGGAAGCGGGGCCAAGAACGTTACGCTGTGGAATACCTGCGTGTATTGAGTAAAGATTAGGTATCTCTTCTCGGTATTTAGCTGTGAGAACTACCTGGTAGCTGGTTAGTTTTCTGCTTGTATAATAAATTCTGATGCCACACCTCATCAAATGCGTGCCGAACATCTAGAAAGGAAGTTGATCACTATGTCTTACTTTGAAAAGTTTTATTTATGACGTCTACTATTCTATGTACTCGATCAATGGTAGCATGCCTTTCACGAAACCCGAACTGGTAGTCTGTATGAATTCTGGGTCCGATATTTTAAAAATATTTTTTCAAGTTGTTTTGAAAAAGTAGGCAGTAGACTAATTGACATATATGATATAACTTCTTGCATTGGTTTAGCAGGTTTAGGAATGACTATACTTCGGGCAATTTTCCAATAGAAAAGCAAGTAAATTAGAATGAGAATGGCGTTAAAAATTTCCCTTAGTAAAATTATTACTTTACCAGACCTGAAGATTTTTTTGGGCTTAAGTTTTTCTGTATTCTATCTTTTATCTATACGATTCTAAAAAAATTAAGCGAATTACCTTCTGGTATTGTACCTTAAGGTATGGGGTAATATTTTCTGCCTATTCGAAAGTCATTTCTGATGGGTAAGAATGGAAAACATTTGCTAGGTGTTCTGAAAAAGTATGTGCTTGTGTTTTCGACAGCTTTGATCTCGCCTTCTATGAGAAATAACCATTTCTATCTCTTGGCCCTAGGTCTTCTAGATGTTTTTAGATATAATGATTTTTCTCATTGTTAAGCATTTCTTTAACCTCTCTGGCAACTATATTATTCTACTTATTCTGAGGACTTTTCCTGGACATCCAGATTTTCCTCACTTTTCGCGCATTGCAGCCACGTGGTCCTAGAAGTTTTACTAACCATTCTAGTTCTATCCTCTGGTTTGTTCTATATTTCATGATTATGCGCGGCGCCCTTTTTGTCTCTCTTGTGTTCTGGGTCGTAGAGGAGAGAAAGTAATTTTGAAAAAGATTTAACTGAAAAATTATGAAATTCTTATATTTCAAAATTAACGATGTCTATCAGAATCACTTGAACTTCGCCGAAATCGAAATGATTTTGAACTTTTTTATATGTTGTACTCTAACTTGGATGCACCTAAATTTTTGGATAAGATTGCATTTATTATTTGTTGTAATTGTTGAATGCTAAATATGCCTTCATTAGAGTATATTTTAATGTAATTAGAGGTATGTCTGTTAGGCAACAAAGAATAAAGAATTATTATTATTAAAATAATAACTAATCCCAAGTTATATATAAGACTGCATATTAAAGATTTTGAAGTGTAAATATTCACTAAATTTTGCTTTAGAAGGAATATGCAAAATCCATTCTACCAAATCCTAAATCATAAAGGCAACTATATTACGCCATCGCCGTGTGTTGAAAGCGTCCAAAGCTCCAACTAAATAAATCTCGTGTCGAGTTTTAAATGTAAAATTTTCCCCTATACCCACTAGTCTTTCTTTCGCGTCCACCTTCCGTATTCGTTACGTAACGGAAGCGTGGAGAAGCGAACCGCGCACATGTGGTAACAATGCCATAGATAGTGGCGGGCGCATTCAGGATATTAAATTTCCACATTTCATTTCCAATTTGTACCGCCAGTAATGGGGTGTCACCTGGAATAAAGTGCGTTAGCGTTGTCAATGCGTGATGGATGAAGTGCGGCGCCAACGCCCCGTCGCAGTATCAAATGCATACGGTATACACAGATGCCGTTATGACCGCGTCAATGTGTGCGTTTAAACGGGGCGTCAAGTCGAACACGCCGGCATAAAACCGGTAGTCGGACCGGGGATGTCGTGTCGTATTGGATTCCTAGCACGGTGGATGTCCCCATATCTAGAAGCACTGGAGTGGCGCAGTCGTCACTTGGTACGATCGACGAGAGAGAGCGGAGACATAACAAAAGCTGTCGATGACAATGTGACGCGTCAGTTAAATCCGAATTTAAGATAAATCATCCACTACGGCGAGTGTAAATTACGAGGAACCGGCATCTGGGTGAAATGGACGTTTGCGACGTGACAGCGCGATAATCAATTATTGTTTTAAACCATCGGCCTTTATTTTTCCTTTTGACAAGCAATATGCTCGTGTCAGCGGGAAATTAAAGAGAAAAAATGTGCCTTCATTACAAGAACCCGTATATCCTTCACGGAACGATTTATAAATCTCTAACAAACAATTGTGATTGCAATTATTTCAACTAAAAAGACTAATTGAGCGACCCTCATATATCATTTGTCATAATTTCCTGAATAGCTGTAAATAAATTTAGATATATAAAATTAAGCAATTCAATATAACTTTACTAATAATGTTGAGATACTGTACAAACAAGGGGTAAATTATCAACATTTGTAAATTAAGTTAAAGATTTTAGACACATTACAAGTAATTGTATAAAGGATTGTACTGTTATCAAACGGATTAAGGAATAAAATGCCACTACTATTCCTACATCAATCGACAATAAAATGGAATGTAGGAAATATAATATTAGCAGAATAAGGATCATTGATATAACCTTTCGGCAGTGAGAAATTTTATGAAAATGCAAAGCTATTTAAAAAAAGTTAGGATGTGACTATAACAATATTCTTGTAAAACTATGGAGAAAATGTGTTTTCCATAATTCTGGACCGTTCTCAGGGAGAATTCATCACGAAATTAGAAGGTAAATCCATAAATTACTCAATTTATAATGAACGATGACAGGTATCCGATTCGGTTAATTCCAGGAAAGTTAAAAGAAAAACAGTCGCTTTATTATTCAAAAAGAAACTGAAGAGAAAAATTATTCAAAATTTAACAATTCAGGTACCTACATAAATCAGAAATCAGCAATTTATGAAATAAATTGTAATGTAATGATTGTAATGTAAAATATATTGCTCAAACGAGGCGACCAATTCTAACACGTTTTAAAGAGCACATTGCTTATTTTAGATATGGTAGACCTGAAATGTGAAGTGTTCCCCAGCAGATTTCAGAAGCAGTTCATAGCATGTCAACAGATAATCTTAGGTTAGCGTAACAAGTACATAATCATAGAGAATTGGATAGTTATGAGAGTGGTAAAGATTGAAAGGACTGTGAGGTAGCACAATAAACACACTGTTCGGATTAGTCCTCCCGCACAAAGTATTGAATAATGAATACTATTAATGAACACTTTGTGCGGAAGAAGAAATTCGAACAGTGTGTTTATTGTGCTGCCCCACAGCCCTTTTAATCTTTACCACTCTCATAACTATCCACAAAGTATTCACACAAAGTATCCCACACAAAGTATTCATTAATGAATACTTCGTGCGGGGTGAGTAATCCGAACAGCCTGTATTTATATTTATAAGATTAAGAAGCGGTTTTATAAATGCAGGATAAACCAAGTATAATTTTATTGGTAGAATAAGGTCGGGTTACTTGTATAAGTTGTTATAAGTTATTCCATGGAATAGTTATTCCAGTGTTTATACCGTCATTGTAAAACCGGCCCTAACGATAAAGTTATGAACTGTGACAAAGAACTTTAGCTTATACGAACCCTTAGGATAAATAGTGTGGCAGATATAAACAGATTTGTAACGAATGCCATATTCTCAATTGTGGTGTGATGCATTTAGATCATTTATATTTATCTTTAATGTGCCAGTTACATCTTGTAATGGTTTATGCCTGTTATGTTCATAATCCACGTTATATTACCTCTTTATTGTCTTTCATCCTAACAATATTTACTCATTGGTTCCTTATTTGGCCTACGCTGTTTAAAAAACGTATTACTATTAAGTAGAAAGTTGCGGTTCATTGAGCGTGACGAAGTACGCCGAATGAACCGGAACAATTAGTATATATATATATACAAAGTAGTATATATTGCAGTACTACAAAATTGACTTTTAGATAGAACTAGTCTTGAAATACGTTAATGCCGGAATGTGACATTAACGCACATATGTTTTAAAATACTGGTATGACAGCTGGGTTCGTTTGTTACATCTGATGGATGTAACCAGGCAACTTTTCGAAATATAAGAATACTACATATACATAATTTTGTACGCGTCAAGCGAGAACTACAAGTGATCAATTTAAACTATTAAGTAGTGATTTTCACGATGCACAGAAATAGAGGAAAGAGATACTGGAGGTTGGAGTCAAGAGGAGAGAGATACTGGGGTGAAGAAACATTGACGAGAGAAAAGGATTGGAACACGATACACATACACACAACAACGTATTTAAGATGTTTATAAAGTTAGTTTTGTTCTATTACATAATAACCGTTTTCAAAATTATAAATTCATATCCAATATCAAGGTTTCAATATTTGTAAATTAAACCTATCAATTCCGATATATGTAGTATTGTTATCTCTCAAAAAGTTGCCTGGTTACATCCATCAGATGTAACAAACGAACCCAGCTGTCATACCAGTATTTTAAAACATATGTGCGTTAATGTCACATTCTGACATTAACGTATTTCTAGGTTAGTGCTATATAAAAGTGAATTTTGTAGCAATATAGATATAGATTGTAGGCTGGAAATTAGTGTTAATCCGGTGCAGAGCATGTCTTATAGGGTGCTACGTCTACGTCTGCTGCTTTTCTTTGTAGTTTCTACTGAGGAGGGCTAAGTTGCCGAAACGTGTATCTAGAGTTCTTGACTCATTAAGGTGGTAAGAGTATTTTTTGTTTTAGTTTTAGTAGAAATTATTTTAAAACGGGATGGCTCCTGACCTTGACAAAGTAACCTTAAATAATTCATTCCACAATCTCGACAACAACCTTAGGAGCGCCCAATTCAATTCAAATACACCCCAAGCTGACCTTTTGCTATAGGCAGATACATGTAGGTACCCTGTACTTTTAGACGCGCAAATGTACATTGTTTAACGTGAAGAAAGACACCTACCTGTTAACACTTTTATATTATGTGTGTATGTCCATCATTTGGTTATGATTTAATTAAATAAAATTTCAATTGTTGATGATTCAATTTATTTACTGTGTGCAACTAGTTTCGACAGCTTTGTCTTCATCAGGCGTGCTCACAACAGTCAGCATGAAAGTGTATTTAGTAGTTTAGTAGTAAGTTTAGTAGTTAAGTATAAGTAAAATAATAAAAATAGTAGGAACATGAGTGAGTGTTCTTGACTGGACGTCGCAGGGGCGCCTTCTCCAACGTCCAGCCGGTCTCGATGTCAAATAGATACTCATTGGTACCTCGTTTCAATTTGACAGGCAGTATATGAAAATGTCATGTGCCGAACAAAAATGGCGGTTGAATTCGTCAAGCTGTTACCTAACATATTTATCTCACACTGTTCATAACAACTTGGCTTTATATTCTACATATACTTCACAATAACTTCAGAATGGAACAATGAAACGTAGCATCACACGCCGTATGCATAGGAATCAAGGAGGAACTACACAATCGTGAATTGTGTAATCGACCGTATCATATTCCATGACAGTGTTTCCGGAAAGTCAATAATAACGCGGAACGACGGCGGCTTGCGTAGAATAGTCGCAGAGTAGTCGGGTGAGCCGCAAAACGTGTCACACGCATACCGGATCCGTTGTGTGTACATGTAACGGGCCGATTCAAAGCCCAAATGATTAATCGCAGTCGTCGTTGGATTCGTTCGGAATTATTTAATGCGCGTTCGATGTCGGTAAGGGAGGAGGGCGGAGATCGTGTTATAAATCAGGGCACTCTTTGTTCCACCATCGTTTACAGTAATTCAATCCGATATCTGTTTGAGAGAGAATTTGTTTGTATTTTAGTACGGGTTTTGGTGTGTGCGTTGATTCTTGCATTGTTTACTAAATATTAGAGTCCCGAAGTGAAAGCGTCTTTGAAATTGTTTTCCAGCTCTGGTCTCGCCAAAGTTAGAAATGCGACAAAATTATGTCTCCTTTGTTTTCACCATAACTTGTGTATTGGTAGCTATGTGGTCATGTCTGGTTTATATTACAATAATAGATCATAGGCCGCCTGCTTCCACGCGGGCCTACGCCCTTAGGTAATAGAGTTGAGGCCGACGCAATTCTTGCTCCAGCAAAGAGCAGAGAACTTATACAAGGTACGTACATAAAGCACAAAATAGGAGTCATTTCACCATATTCAAAATATGTTTTTAAACGAGTTACAAGGAAAATACTCCTTTTTTCCATATTATTTGTTACATAATTAACCCTGGAGCGGGCGCGCCTTAAAATTTTTCAGGAGCAGGCGCGTGGTGCAAATTTGCCCCCAATACTCAATATCAGTACAGGTAGTGTTTCGGTCTAGCCTTATTACTTCAATACAGTCCTAAACGCTTCAGTGGTAAAACAATCAAATTCTGTATTAGTACTTTTAGAAAATTTATTGAATTTAAACACTTTATTAATGTGAAACTAATCTAATCATCTCCATCACTCGGTAAGAAATTGTTATTGCAACGGTCACATTTA
>JARFOC010001205.1:202926-224274 GCA_031763485.1 Osmoderma eremita | reverse complement strand
TAAATCTGTTTATACTTGCCTTACAATTTATTTTAAGAGATCGTATAAACTAGAATGCGGGATGGGTCCTTTGTCAGTAGGAGTTCTTCACTCATCGAGGTGGTAAGGGTATTTTTTTTTTACTATTTTAAGCCACCGTATCCTATTTTATATAAAAATGGAATTTAATAAATAAGCAAATTTACCGGATTGTTGATAGACTAGATATTTTTGACCGATCCTGTATACGGTGATCTGTTTAAAAAAAAATCATTGGGAAGGTTATTTTTCCTTGGCTGTTTCCCTTCTATGTTCTTTAAACATTTAATTGTAACAAAACCAATTAATGTAATTTCTGCTGTCAAATTTGACGTTTGACATTTGACAGTTGGGTGTCACATACAATTTTCTATTTACAATTCCTAAATCGACAGCAATTTTAATGATAAAAGTAAACTAGAGTGCTATTTTATAGTGAAAATTATTAAATAAGACTCAATCTGATTAAGTTCAAAGTAATTTATATCAGTCCGGATATTTTTGACCAACCCGATTTCACAAAAAATGTATTTGAAAAGTCATTTGTCCTCGCCTATCTATATTCTTTGTTATTTAAACAGTTAAATCACATTAAAATCAAATAATATACGTAGTTGATCGAATTTGACATTTGACAGGTGGGTGTCATACTATCTATTTTCTATTTACAATTACCAAAGCGACAGAAATTTTACTGATTAACATGAACTGAAACACTTTTTTTGTTGTAAAAATAAATTAATGATTTAATAATACCAGATTGGGCTCGAAATAATCGTCCGAATACATTTGATCAACCCTGTATACGGAGTATCACCTAAAGAAAATCCGTACAAATTGCAAGTGGAGGTAACATATGCGTACCCACAACCACTATGAAAACAAGAATTCGTTTTGGTTATATATTCTTTTGTATCAAGTGCTTGTAAAGCTTTTCATTTCATAATAAATTCGGGGGAACAAATTGACATCTGAAACATCATGAATCGGTGATATCCTTCAAAGATGACATATAATTACTATATCGCGTTGTCTTCTTTAGTTTTCTTTTTCCAAACATGTTACAAACAGAGAGGTTAGTATCAAATATCATCAGGAAATATGTTAACACATATTCCCCGTTCTGTTAGTATTTAATTGAATCGTTATTACCGCAATTATGTGGTAAATTCCGGCAAATTCCGTAGCAATAACAACCCCACGTTTACGTAATGCTAATTAGGACGATACGGTGTATTAGGATGTCCTCTTATGTATGAAAACATGCGGGTATGAACACAACATTCTCTTTATACAATCGTTGAATAATTGCCACTGGATATGTGTTTCCTGTGTGTTTCTTACGTACTGCTTTTATAATTATTAATGTCAGTAGTGCAAATATATTCATGATTTTAAGTGGCGGATGAAATATATGTACATATGTAGTGCTAACAAAAATGCTGCAACTTTAGGACATCTTCCATAGTCTGTTTTTGAACTATGAGGAGCGTTTTAAATTCTCCCCGCTAAAACCTGCATCTGCGATTGGTTGTTTCGCAGATGGGTTAACACAGACGAAATGCGAAATACTACAATATATTTGACATTTTGGATGTGAAACGGTTGAGAATTTTCGTCTTTGCTCTTGTGTTTTCCTTGTTCTATTGCTTTGTCAAACGTAAACAAACCTGTTCTTTTAAGAATAAAATAGACTAAACGTTCTGTGACATTTCCGGGCTTTACAAATGTTTCAATTTACCGTCAGAATGATCTATTATCTGGTAATATTTGCAGCGTAAACGCGGCTTTTTCATTTGCTCCTCTTAGTTTAATAACAAACTATGGTCACTTGTGATCTGGTGTTTATCCAAATATACATCTAAACGATTTTAAACGATATTTCAACACCTGACATCACCAAATTTTTCCACCGCTCGCGATATAACAGCCGACGAGCGTGGCTTAAATCGAAAACAATCGCAAGTTCCCACGACTTGGGAGGTTGTACTGGGATTCTGATGTCAAGCTACGCGTCGTCGGGTGCGATTTTCCGGATTCCTGGCCCTCGATTAGGAAGAAGCCGTAGTTTAACTGGTACTTGGATGGGAAATTATCGGCTCTTTTTGATATATAAACCCTGATGTGCGATTATTTAACACTCAATCACGTTTGGCCGATGTTGGTCGATTCATAGAAGTCGTATTACTGCTTACGTTACGTGCAATAGAGAATGTGAGGTGCAAAAACAAGCTGTTCGGTAATCGTAAACCAATTAATGCGTGCAGTACACGTAAGAACCAAAACGTCGTAAAGCTACGTAAATTCCATTTAAACGTCGTAAAATGAAACTATAGAAAAATTTAATTCGTCGGCCTGACGAATCTCCCATCTAATAATAATATAAATTTAATGCTGTGAGAATGCGTTGAAAAGAGATGGGAAATATAATAATCAACACACAAATACATATCAAGAAGTTAAAATAATAATTGTAATTTCCGCTATTTTTGCTGTTTTGATATTTCAATTTTGGCGCCAATTACGTTTAATTCGTTAAATGAAACAAAATTGCCGCCAAAAATTTTTATCCTTCGTATTATTTTACCTCTAGACACATGTCAAAACTTTTAGGGTTATCTAATTTTGAGGTTAGCTGCTAACTTATTCCTTATAATTGAAAACAACGCTTTACCCTTGTCAATGGTCAACTTGGGTAAGATAAACGGAATTAAATGTAAATTTTCGTGTTTATGGGTTAAGATTAGTTTAGAACGAATTAAAAATATGAAATTCGGCAGAAAGGAATTCAAAACTGTGATTATAATAATGCTAAATCATGTCAACCTTTGCTTTTGCCATATCATTGTATTGTATTAAATTAATGTTTCGCTGTAGAGTATATATAACAGATATTTTATTTGATTGTGTCCTCTTGACAAAATATCTATTGTTATTCGTTTGATTGGGATGAAATTTATCGTCAACAACAAATAAACCTGGATTTGTCGGAAATTTTCTATGTGGAGATCTAGAATTTTGCTCCTAGCGCCCCCTATTGTACCTAATACCAGAACTATGACTGTGTCGTCACTAAAATATAAATAAATCCTAATCAGCTGCATCACTTCTCCTCCCTCATTGGGTAATATCTACTCAGACACCTGTGCAACGCGTAAGGTCATCTGTTACCCTCTAATATCTTCGTACACAAAGCATTTTTGCTGAATCATTTTCAAAATATAAAAAAATCAATCAAATTGCCTTAGCCCCTCTTATTTTGCAATATTAATTTACTTATGTATCGGTACGTAATGTGTATCGGGGTGTTAAAACAGCGTTGGTTGTTCGCGGTGTTCTGATTTCTTAAAACGAGAGATGCGTCTCGAGTTACCCCATGAGAGAATACGCTAAAGTACAATATCGAATTTCCGGAATGCCTAACTTCGCCGTTGGATCGTTATAGCGTAGTTAATTGAGTCAGTATTAAAATGATTAATACTTATAAACCGTATCTATTGGTTTTGCTAAAAATAACAAACGTTTAGATCGTATCTAGAGCTCAATCAGAATGTTGGGTTAAATTTTATATACGATTTTGGTTATTAACGTTGACCAATAGATGGCGCTGCCGAAGCGTTATTAAGGTTGGCCTATGGATGGCGCTGCGGAAGTATTATTAAGTAGTAGATGGCGCTGTGGCAGATAAAATTAGAAAAAGAAACATGGGCACCATCAGCAATATATAAATGTAAAAAGCAATTATACACAATTATTATAAACGCACTCACGTAATGAAAAAGGTCAAGTAAATCACTTCTTTTAACTGCAAACAGAGTCTCTTTCTTTCACCCCTGTATATCTTTCCACAAAAATTGGCTGAGGAATACGCAATATCAAATTTCTTTTTCTCTCATTCGAACTGGATCTTAAAAGAGCGTATACGCGAAAGGTGTGGCCCGAAGTAACCCAGCAACATCCGATCTGATGTATATATACGCAACACGGTAGAAACACGAAAGTGAATTCTTTAAACGCAGCTAACGTATCAAGGTGATACACTTTCCTATGTGTAATAGACATCACGATATCTTGTATTACGATAATAAAATAAAACAAGGAAGATTCATAACAATTTTTCGTGTTATCTAAATTGAAAGTCTCTGAAATTGAGTTTGTCTATTTTGGTAAGAACAACGGTCGTTTGGATTTGCATTAACGTTCCTTATACATCGTAAATGTAAAGCAAGATGCAACAGAAATCAATGATTCGCTTCAATTTAAACACAATAAATTCGCAATTCAAAATCCGCATCACTTATTTTCAACATTAGCATAAAGACAATACAGATGTATGCAGACAGACTTAGAGAAAAAAAACTATCAATAATAAAGAAAACTAATTATAACGCCCGTGCACTATTAACATAATCGAATATGTAGGACTCTAAACCGGACACAATACAATACTCTTGTTCCATGCATGCACGGCTACATTTGCTATTATGTAAGAGAGCCAGTTGTTATTGATACACTTACCCGACTTACTGACATTCAATACAATACAATACAATTCCAAAGGTGCAATCATACACCGCACACAGGCGCAATAAATATTAAATGATATGTATGTAAAATAAAATGGTACACGGTATAAAAAAAAGATTAAAGTCGTTTTAATAATGGGATATAATCTATTTTATAATAAATAAATCAAAAGGTATATAAAGAAAACCTTCCCGATAGCTATTTGTTGTACATGTAGTAAGAATGATTGTGAAATCAACCGCAACAGAATCTACATTGTGGATATGTAATTTAAACAAAATAAAACTTATTACACTAGGCTGATTTAATACGTGGAGTTTGCAATGCATTTGGCCAACAAGACTATCAATAATCATCTAAAATTTCAGTAAAAAAAACAATGCAAAAGACCGAACAAAGATTTCCTTAACTGTTATGGTTGCCGATATGCAGTTTAGATCAAGGGGCATTCGCATTTAAGATGGTTCAATATAAAGATAGTTTTAACTTTGCAAATGAGGAATTTTATCCAATCTACAACTTCATTTGCGTTATTTGAATTTGTAATTATGATTTATGCACATCAAACTACTTTAAATATCAATTAGATCGATATACTTTATCCAAAATTATATTCTATTACCCTGGTGACGTAACCTCAAATATTTATATGGTTTACATACGTTTGGCTTCCTAAATTATGACTTTTCTATTTAAATATCCGTAAAATCTTGTAATTAAAGTTTAAAATAAGGCACTAAAAACGATTTGAATCTCATTTGTATGCGTTTTAATCGAAATTTATTCAATTTTTAATGTTGGAAATGCAAAAGCCGTGCAAATCCGTGTGTGACCCCCGACTTGACTGAAAAAACCGTTTGCATTTGAAACGGCTTATATAATATCAGCTTGTATAAAAAATAGATCCACCAACCTGATCAATCGCAGCGATTTCAAAGCTCCTTTAATACATTCCGAGGAATTTTCACTAATAACACCACAAACACACGGAAAACTTGTTTAAATTTGAAATAAAACGATAAGAAAAAAAACCGCATGTAGGCACCGCCGATCACAATTTAGCCACTGCTTTATGTGATTTTAGTGGTGGTTCACAAAGTTTGTCGTGGCATAAAATCGGATTTAAACCCCTTAATTAATTGATTCAGTACGTTTTAAACTTGCTTGTGCTAAATTGAACAATTCCTCATGCTATTCTTTCATTATTTTGCATTAAAAATCGATAAAAAAATTAATTTATGCCGAGTATTATGTGAAAGTACCTTTGTGACGTCATCGGGAATATTTGTTTGTGCCTGTCAAATTATAGCGTTGGAATAATTTACATTTTCCCTTCGTATATAGCAATTTCCCGTCCTATCTCGGTCAAAATCCTTCGTAAAGGTTTGAGTGATTCATTAAACACCGATATCAACCACACGGCTCACGTTTTAAATAAGAATTTGTGTAAAATTTAAACTTTAAGGGGTAGAGTCCCTGCGCTTGGGTCTGTGAACCCCGTTGTTGCAACGAAATGACATGTCACATTTCTGTGTTTTTTGTATCTATTCCGAGATGTTCTCGCCTCGATTGCATACCGATTCATCAGTATGCGAGTCGAAATGCGAATAGTTATCATTTGTACAGGAAACGCGTCGCGGTAAAATCGTGAGAAATAGGTGAAATAGTCGGTTGCCGCTGTGTTTTGTGTTTTGCCGCGTTTGGTGTTTTCATAGTGGGCGTTTGACCTTGTTTAGAGTACGAGTGGTGCGTTTATCTTAGAAATTGCATTATTGAGGACGACGGCGAAGTGGTGTTCTTATTTGGATTTTCATCGTATAAGAGGGTGAGTAATTGTTATAAAAAATCTTATTATAGCCCTAACATATGCGTTCAACCGTCTATATATCTCTTTAAAACCGGTAATAAATCCTGGCGCAATCCCATCGCTTAAGAGCTGTCCAATTCGTTCGAATGTTGCGTCTCAATTTAATCGTTTCGTTCGTCGATTCTGTGGCACCCCGGTGCGGTCGCTCTAGCGCAAAAAAAAATGAGAAACCGGATTACCTCCGCTAAACGTCCAGCCGCGTCCAGCGCTCGTGCCCTCAACCAAAATCAGCGGTCGACGGTAACTTTGACCCAATTTACCGCGCCGGTAGAGTTCGTGATGTATGCGGATTTAGCGCTTATTAACGGATTTATTGTTTCTTAGCCGCGGCGATTGTGTAAATGCTCGGTTGTATTACGAAACGTGAATTGTTACGCTAAGGTTCCGAAATATAATTTCTTAAGCGCGTCGAAGAAGGAAGTTTTTTTCTTTTTTTTCTTATTAGGTAGCCTTGTGTTAGTTTAAAGGAAGAATTAGATCAAGACGTCATGCACAATGCGCCACCTGGTGGTTAGAATTGTGAATCGCCACGATAATGAAGTTAGCATTGCGTTAGTAAATTAATCCTGAAAGTGTAATGGATTTTTTAATTATTATCCTGTGTTATTTCAAATCGGCTTATATCCGAGGGATAATTAAAACAAACGGCAATGACAAATAAGCTATTGCCACCAATTAGTGCAATTAAAGTCTGTCCCGAGAGAAAATGAAATAATTATGTAATCAAACTACAAGCACACACACAGAGATACATAACACACGTATGTGTATATAAAGAAAGAGACAGACAATAATTAAATAATGCTTCTGTTGGTGCAACAAAAGTAATTTGTATATTATGTATATAACTTTGAGGGATTTATTATATAATTACAAAAAATTATATACACCGTTAAACAACGCAAATTCTTCTGAATTCTTTCCTATGAAAATCACATAAACGCCTAATTAATTAATTATCTAATTAGCGTTGGAAACAGGTATCTGTCGATCTCTCTCTCGGGTGATTTCGCAAATTGGTGGTTTCCTTCGGATAATAGCCCGATAAAAAAATATTCTAGCGGTTTCCTATGTCTATTTATCTTGTGCACGGTTCAAAACTTATTTTTTTAACTTTCTCGCGACTCGTACGCATTATCGCGACGCGGTATTTTCGGTTTATCGCCTTCGATTTCGCGCAAATTCTTCCTACTCGAGTTTATAAGTGAATTTGTCGCAATAAAAAGGGTTTATGCACTTTAAAGTCGATCGAAATTCATTATTAACCAGATTTATCGTAAGGAAAGTTTCGAAAGCTCCGGCGAATGAAAGAAATGGATCGGAAAAAATACGATTTTAAACTCTACGTGAAAAAGTCGACTATCGATTGTCTTATGTATTACGGAAGCATAGCTAACCGACCAAAAACTATTCGCGCGTATTTTGTTTCGCGGTCTGTTTAATTCCTATTTTCTTTTACCGTTTAATCTGTTAAATACGGGATGTAATTTGATAGAAAATTGAAAAGGAAGAAAAAACAAAGGACAATCACAATTGTAAACGTCAATTTAGTACATATGAATTATGTAATCGTTCGAATTAATTTAAAATTTGTAAATATTTCATTGTATCCTTATTTAAAAATTATGAATTTGACATTTGTCACTTCTACATCATCGGCAATCAATATTTTATGTGACTTCTTAAATTTGTGGTTAGGTTAGCGTGCAGATACGCATGCGTACACAGACTGGTCCAGATTAAATGTGCTGGGCTTATTATTTCTTTGTTATTATTTAATCTAAAGTATAAACTGAAATCACGAATGGTTGTAGTTACGTCGGTAAAGTGCATACAACCATAATATCCAAAAACCGAAAGCAAACGTATACGCAAACGAGATAAAAGTATGTAACATATGTTTTAGCAAGGCAAGATATATTATTAAGTATCAATGAGCGTCTCAACCTCCAAATCAGTACAGAGCTTATGGGAAATCGATACACGGTTGCCAAATCGTCGAATCAGCTGTACATTACTACGTCCGGTTCATTCACTTCAATTCTGTAAGTATTTACAAATGAAGTAATACATTTATGAAGCTTTGTTAATAACCTCAAAACATTTGACAACCGTCATTTCGTGCAATACTCCACGGTTGGTGTAACTGAAACAAAATGAATTTGTTACAGACGTCATAAACAAATCTGACGTAACATTCCTGATTTTAAAATCATATGAATAGGCGTTCTATTTTATAAAATTAAAAAATCTCGTACTACTGTCGATGAATAATAAAGATCGGCAGTTAAGGAGCTAAACTCAATAAAGATGGTAAACATCTTCAAGAAAGGTGCGAACACCATTCACACAATTAACTTTAATTCTTTCTTTCTCTAGTCAGCAAAAAAAAACTTACACCTTATTTCGTCACAACAGGTGTGTGTTTGTCGGTAGCATTGTTAGACGGAAATTAAGAATGCGCACGTGCCATCAGCAACAACCATGATTCCTTCATCTCCCATAAACAGAAGACGATCACACGTTTTAAATCTAAATTCTTTACTGTCATAATGTAAAAAAGGCGGTAAGATTTAAATTATCGCAATTTTTCCCTTATGAGGGAAAAATTGCGATAACACTATTTCTGGGAACATTTTTTTTTTTACCGCAGATGTCTAATTACCTCATCTGAAAACGGTGATTGCGACACCTATCGGTTGCCATCTGAAGCGTTGTACGCGCCTGGGTATACACAAAGGGACCAAAGAACAGCTGATCTCACTTAAGATTAGACAAACACCGCTTTTTGTCGTGTGTCGTTGTGTTTTGTTCGGTTGCATTATATTTGAAGGCGATGGCCGACTGGATTACTATGCGTAGTGGATGTAAATATTCGAACAATGACGCTCCCGCGTTGTAAGAAGAAGAGATAGTAACGCAACCGCGTTGTGGGAATTTTAAATTTAATGATACAATTGCGATATTAATAAGACAAAATGTGTTACATATGTCAAATGCGGATTGGTGCGATTGTTTTTGAAAACTAAGAAAGCGCAAACTATTCAAAATATGTTTGAAAAGTGTGGTATTTTTAAATTTTTTTGGCTGAATTTTGCACTTTTCGCAATTTTAGTTGGCAAGTCTATTGGGTTCCATTCTTATTAGATGTCCATGATTGACGTTTTTTGATTTTGTTTTTAATTGGCTCTTGTTTGGTTATTTGTTTTGGAATTGTACATACTTTAGCCTCGAATATTTCATGAACACTTTTAATTATTTGGCTAAGCTAGGTTGGTACTCCCATTAGCAAAAATAATTATGGAACGAATGAATATCGACGATGTAGATGGAGAAACGGAACACGTACACGGACGGATTCACATACATCTAAAGAGACCGAAGGCATTCAGTGACCCGACGCGTGGACCTCTCGCGGCCAGCTTAGATCTTGCTGCGTTCGTATGTATGTACAACAACATAGCTTCTTCCCAGTGGCCGACCACGCCCTAGAACTGTTCCGCAATCCACAGCCGACTTATGGTTTTATTATAATGAGCGGGACACGAGCTGGCGGTTGCAAATCACACACACACACACACACGTAAACATATACAAAGTCGCGATAGCGTGAGCCTAGCAGGAAAACCGGCCAGCCGATGCGAGCCGTGTGCCCCGACGAGCATGTTTGTAAATGCACGGGCTACTTAGATCTTTCTTTGTAAATACGTATTACTTAAGTGTTGGTCTGCGGACAAAGAACAGTGTCCAGCGTATGTGGTAATTGTAAAGTTAAACAAACAAAGCGCGAAAGAATCTTATGCAAAATACAGTATCGAAGAATATGTGGCATCCATGAAAGGCGATAGCTGACGACCTAAAGCAAATCGTTTGAATGTAAGAGTGGGAGTAAATTGCTACTGTTTTTTTTTTGGTGTTGGATATTAAAAAGGCATATTTCCTTTGTTATAACTCTTGTCCGTTGTCCGACCTCTACATTAAGATTTGGCACAGTAACTTCATTGAAGCTCTGGTAGTTTCTTCATAATGTTTTTCCGATCTTCTTAAATCTACAAGATCTGTATTTAAGTGATGATAACCTTGTTAACTTACTTTGAAACACCGCATCTGTATATTCTCCCTCTCTACGCTACAAACAAGTATTGCGATAAGATTAGGATGTTATTGATCATATTATCATCGTACCTGAAGAATAGCTTTTTGGCAATGTCTCTTACGTCTTTAACTTTTACTTTTAACATCCAATTTTCAATTTTAATTTGTAGTTAGTGTTCTGTCAGTTGTCATTTATACAAACTTCGATTGCAACATTCATTGTTAGATCGCCTGGGCAGGCTGGTCAACCTAAGTCATTGGAATCACACTATAGATCGTCTCAACCTGCGAATGCAGTACAAAGCTTTTCAGATTTCGGTACACGGTTGCCAAATAGTCGAATCAGCTGTACAGTTAAAATGAATATGTTAGGAAAACAGTTAACTATGAAAAACATATTTATTTTTATTTAAGAATCAGCGAAAATGTCCAGAATTTTATTGTTTATTACTCAACATTAACGTAATTAACATTTCGAACATTTATTTAGGAATTGGGGTATCACACAATTTATTAAATTTAAAGTAAAATATATAATAGTTTAACAAATAATAGTTTCCACTTTTGGAACAAAAATAGCTGGAATCTTACAAATCCCAATATAATACAATAATATTTAGGAAAGGAATAGCAATTACACAAACATATGTCTTGTTTCAACTTTTAGTCAGACGATGAACCAGTTTGATCTTCAGATGATGACGAATCTGTTACACGAATAATAAATTCTTCAATGTCATCTTGCAAATTATCCACTATCCACATATCCTTTTCAATATTTTTTACATGTTTGATGTAATTTTGCCAATTATCAACTGTTACAGTGCCATATGCTCTTCGAATTAATTCCTCCATATTTTTTACTTTAAATATGGTATTCATTTTAATACAGTTTTTAACTTGTTCCCACATCATTTCAATGGGTTTTAACTCGCAGTGGTAAAGTGGTAATCGAAGAACCTCCAAATCAGTACAGAGCTTATTAGAATTCGATACACGGTTGCCAAATCGTCGAATCAGCTGTTTATTAGGATTGGTATATTAAAACCCTTGTGAACAATGTAAGAAATCTGTTTCTGGTATATTCCGAAATTCCCATTAAACTTAATTGGTTTAAACTTATTCGGTGAGATTTAGGGAGTTTGTGGGAATTAATGTCGGTGTAATTTAGCAATTTTTTTTTCATCCAGAAATTCCTTTGGAATATTAGGTCTAACAAAATATGACTTCAATATCAACATTTGTTGTTTTAGATTATACATATATGTTACGCTAGTTAATGTCCGTTCTTTTTGCCCTTAGGCAATTTCATCAATTGCAAATTCGATCTCGGTATTTTATACAACCCGTCGTTGTTTTTTTCTCTCATATTAACTAAATGTCATTCGGGGCATACCTTTCCGGCATTCGATTCGTCTCCGCTTCGATTTCTAGCGTACGTGAACGGATTACGCGATCGGCTAATGTTTACAAGAAGACAATACAATGGGTCGTCCAGTTGCATGTCTGGAGATCGTGGGATTGCTGAAATTTCGCCAGGGCATAATTGCCATTACTATGCGTTGTGTGGAGCGCTCCGCCGTTCGTCTATGCCCGTATATACATAAAAATGCGATCGATGGATGGTTCACTTCAGAAAAAATCGCATATGGTGATGTAGTATAAAAATGCTCCATTTTATCCGGCGATCGATATTAAACGCGAAACTTTAGTGGCAATTGACGTACACTAAACTATCTCTTTAATTACTGCCTAGGCATTAAAAACTTTAATACTTCATAAGCTAAGTTATAGTGACTTGAAAATAATACTAAATGTAAAATACGCTCATCGTGTGAGAAGGTATTACCAAACAATGGTTTTCAGCAGCATCTTGCAGAAATTTTTCAGTGTCATTTTGTTCTAAAACCTTAGATTTTTTTGGGTTTATATCCATTTGATTGGCGCTTTAAAAAAGTAAGAAGCTTTTGGTATTTAGACACATCAATGTTGTTATTGATGTTCAAAGTAGTCTTCAACATTGAGTAAATGCTCCATAAAGAAGAAGATTTAATTTTCTTTGATAATTCTGCAAAATCTACCGGCAAAATTTCTTCTGAATATGGCTTGACTTTCTTATCACAAAAATCAAGGAAATTTTTGTATGCTTGCTGTTAGATAAACTTTGCGCTAGACTTCTCAGGCAGTAAATTCAATTCCACAATTTTTGCAGCTTCTCTAATTTCATCCGGTTAATCTTCAGCATTACTATCACGCATTTTTTAAGTTTGTAGTCTAAAAATTACGATTTGGGCTAATTCAAGGTCTCGAGCAATACTTGGTTGTATCTTAGATTTTCCAATTGGAAAGAAATACTCTTCAAATAGATTGATCAGGAAGAGGAAGTATATATATTTCGCATTTCCCTTTTTACAACATTATTCCGTAACGATAAGGTCTAAATAATTGTATATAACCGAATAGACGGTTCAATTATTCCCCTGCTCGTTACGATATTATATAGTCCGGATGAATAACACGAATCTACCGCCTACCTATGCATCGTATCGTTGTATATTGGTTGAAATCGATGATCGTTCACTTAAGCATTGCTGCGGATTCAATTTAAATTTTTCTGGCAGCTCGTATATCCGATAAGGTAAAGTGGTATAATCGTATAGGTACACCGATAGCAGGCGCAAATCATTCATATTATTACACTCCAGTCGGAACCGTTAAAATTTGAAATTAAACACACACTTGAGCTATGGAGCCGCGTTGGGGTAATCAGGATATCTCATCTAGATTTTATAAACGGTTGCACGAGGAACTGTAATATAGTTACATATTATGGACTTGTATGACGACATACGTATGTATAGTTACGGGAAAATGTCCAGTAGATTCCTATATCAGGATTTAATAGATATTGAAGCGGAGGCTCTTGAGTAAATCTGTAGAAATAATATGTTGTTGTTGTAGATCTTTACATTAACGCGCGGCCAAACAAAAGCCGAGTCTATCGTAAAACTCCCGCCTCACTGCCTCGAGATTATTGAAAATATTTTGGCGCGTTTATTTGAAAATAGTTCAAATGAATTTGTACAATTAAATATCAAAAAAAAAGTTGTTCCTTCGTAAAATATAGTTAAGAAATGATAAAAGCTTTTTTTTTAATCATTTTCCCGGTACACAGTAATAGAAATACTTCCTCAGGCATACTGCGAAGATACACGCGAGTTCGCCATACGTCGAAGGGCATTTTTTCATCGACAGCTAACGCACATACATACATACGTGTATACAGTTGGGTGTAAATTATCGGGAAACAGTCTCTAGAATTGTCGGCCGCTGGCGAGTACTTCGTTTTAACAAAAGCCAGTTTCTCGGCATGACACGACAGTAAACGCTATATGGAAAATAAACTAAGGTTTAGCGTATGGATGACTCGGAGCGTTACGATTTTTTATTTGTTTCTGTGACCGCTGGTGCCACGGGCTTCTTTTCGGATCTTCTCTCTATATTTATTTGTAGTATAATTGCCGTTTGTCATGCGCGTTCGTCTATAGAGGAGGAGAGGCGGTATTGATGCTTATAATGCTGGTAATAGCAGGAACTTATTTTTGTCATGAAATTAGAACAATAATAATTTAATGTTTGTAATTAATGGGGAGATTTAACAACAGAACAATTCAGAAGAAAGAAAGGGGTTAGGCAAGGAGCCCTCTACTCTTCATAGCACTAATGGACGAATTAGCAAGCAACGCAAATATTAAATATAAATGATTTAATTCTAATTGCAAACGAGTTGGCGGGGGGGGGGGGCTAAGAAACAAAATAGAAGCATGGATTGCAGCACTAAAAGAGTACGAATTAAAAATAAATATAAAAAAGGGCAAAAGTTTTGGACATAGGACGCAATACTACGAATACAGCCATAGAAATAGGAAACGGAGTTCTACAAGAAACTCAATTTATCAAATACCTTGGATCCATGTTTGAAGGGAAAGGTAGTCTAGAAAGAGAAGTTAATAATAGAATAACAAATACCAATAAAATCTATGGAGCATTATATAGCACCTGCTTCAACAAAAAATAAATAGGCAATGGAACAAAGATTGAGGTATATGAGCAAATAATAGCACCTATACTTATGTACTCCTCAGAATCATGGACGCGAACAGAAAATTTGAAAAGTAAAATACAGGCCTGCGAAGTGACAATATTGAGAAAAATAGACGGTGCAACAAAGCTAGATAAAATAAGAAATGAAGCTATCAGAAGGCGTTTAAAGATAAGAAGTATAATTGGCAAAATCGAGACACAACAATTGAGATGGTTCAGTCGCGTATCTAGAATGGGGGAAGAGAGACATTCAAAAATTATTTGTGAAACTACAAGTACAAGACAAACAGGTCAGGGGTAGGCCCAGAGTTACGTGGAATCAAGGTATAAGGAAAATCTTAGCAGGCAGGGGATTTCATGCATTCAAGCAAAGACAATGGCAACAGACAGAACGCAGTGGAGAAGAATAATTACCTCTACACATCGGGCAGAAGAGGAGATGATATGATGATGAATTAATGGGCCAAATTAAATTAAAGTTAATCAAAAATTTATGGCTACTCTCTACCGATACATCTACCGGTGAATTCAGAAAAATACCCATGCAGGCATCAGCGGTAATTGTGAATCCCTTCTAAACTCAATCCAAAGAACGTCTTTGTTATCCCGAAAAATACCTTGCTTGGTGAAGATCCTTCGTGGACTCATGGCATTAAATTTTGTTTTGTTGGAAAATCCCTCCAATGGAATACCCATGTTTGATGGCTTGTTATAATTTTTGCAAAAACGATCTTGGTCGCGATCTGAAACCGCCAAGTTTTCTACCCAAATTTCTTGCATGCACAACTTTTGGCCAGCAATCAGGATTTTACTCAACCCCAATACTCAACGCATGCTTCGTATATTCTATTTACCTTGCGATAACCGGAACTTTGATTCATCGATCCATTAGCACCATCATTTTCTTGTTGTTTCCTTCAATCTATGCCTCCACGGGACGTCTCTACCTTATTTGCACTGCTTTGACCAAAATTTTATTTGAACAAAAATCGTTTGAATTACCCCAAAAATGATCAACATTTTCGTTTTTATTAAGCTAGCAAATTCCTTTTTCCCAGTGCATTCATACCTGCGTGAAAAACACCAAAAAATGATTTGATTTACACACAATTTAATGACAAATATTCCTTAAATAGTTGCAGTAACTTGATAGTAAACAATCGTCTTATGACAACGCGTTTTTTTTTCATGGCTAGATAGATTTTATGCTAATCTTCGCTCGTATATCATTAGAGCTATAAAGCTTAAGAGAATTCCATACACAGTTGCGAAATCGTCGAATTACTTCCGGTTCCATTATTTGGGTTTCTGACAGTTAAAATGCATATTTTGAGTAAAACGGTAAAATATAAAAACATATTTTTTTTTATCTAAGAATCAGTAAATTTTATTTATTATTACTCAACATTAACGTAATTTACATTTCGAACATTTATTTAGGAATTGGGGTATTATACACTTTATTAAATTTTAAGTAAAATATATAATCCTTTAACAAATAATAGTTTCCACTTTTGGAACAAAAATAGCTGGAGTCTTACAAATCCCAATATAATATAATAATATTTAAGAAAGGAATAGCCATTACACACACATATGTCTTGTTTCAACTTTTAGTCAGTCGATGAACCAGTTTGATCTTCATGACGAATCTGTTACATGAATAATAAATTCTTCAATATCTTGCAAATTATCCACATTTTCTTTTCAATATTTCTTACATGTCCTCTTAAAATTTCAACTGCCTAGACCCTCTGGTTCGGTCTCTACGCTCCTCCAAAATTCCTCGATTGTACTTCAAAATATATTAAACATATTTTAGTGTATAATATGTCGCGGCTATCTTTATTTTATCGTCGGAAAGATCGATTTTAGTGCTCAAAAGTATGAAAAATAGCCCAAAATTAAGCATTTTTGTCATACTTTTGACAATATCTAGACAGTTCTAGGCAGCCGAATTGTGTGAAATTTTGCAGACATAGTTAGCCATATATGCTCAGCACACGTTGAAAATTTCAACTGCCTAGACCAGAGACATCTGGGATTGTTCCATGAATCCGCGGCTGGGCGTTAGATGTTTCTGGTTTTTCCTTATAGACATTTGCTAAAGTTTGGTTTACGATACGGAATATTGAACGAGCAACCAGGCGTCCTCCTGGATGCCTGCACTGATGAGGACTATGTGAGTCCGAAACAGCTGTCTGTACGTGAGGAATTCCTGAAGCTATACAATCAGACGTGTTGTGTGATCTCAGAGGTATATGTATATATTTTTTTAAATATATTTTTTATATACTTCATTTTTTGAACGACTATAACGTTTGACAGCAGTTGACGCTAATAGACAGTACTTTGCCGACGCCGACATATGTAAATAAGTTGCAACTAAGGATAGTAAGAGATAAAAGTTGCTATTATATCCCATACTGCATACGGAGGTTGAGACGATCTATAGTACATATTATTTTTTCGATTTATTTATCGGCCCCAACCATTGTAAATTACATACACAGCGCACAGGGGAACTTAATAATAATTTAATCAATGCGCACTCTCCAACATAATCGTAATAGATGTACTTACAAACTTACGTACATGAGAAAGACTAGTTTCAAACGAACAAATCTCGTGATATATAGCTGGGGAGAGGCACGGTCGCGTGATATTACTGCAGAGATGCAGCGGACGCGATGCCAGAGCATTCACAACAACGGTTTCTTCTTCCGAGATCTTCGTAGCCGGCCGGCGTAACAAAAAGTTAATAAAATGGCATGTTACGCTCAGCTGATTTCGAAAATCGCAGATATTGGTTGATTGGTAGTGTAAATTCTTTGACGACGTGTTTGAAAATGATTATTAATGACTATAATAATCTTTCTTTTATTCAATTCTGACGAAAAATGCATCCTCACTACCAGCACAACAATTTTCGCATTAAAAAAATCTTATTGAGCAGAATTATTACCGCACAGTTTCAACTAGCAACTACCTGTCTGTCGTAGGAATTATAGGATACATCAAGATCGTGGTCTGTCCAGTATGCAGACTTTACTGTTTGGTTAGAATGTGGTTTGATCGGCCCGTTCGGCAATTTAACGTAACTGAAGGCGACTCGTGCCTCGATATGATTCACAATCTAGTGTTCAGCATCGTGTTCCTCAGACTGTGTTGAAAAACTCGTTGCACGATTTTCTGACGATTCCGGAATATACACTGAATTATGAAATGTGATTGTACCACGTTGTGGGTTTCAATATACGGAATTTTTCGGAATTTAGTACTGTGGGGAAAACCTAGAAAATTTGGTGGTTACAAACAGCGATTTGACCTAATCGAGCTAAGAACATACGAGCCTGAAGCACTTTCGGTTATATTGGAAGTATAAAATAATAGGATACGGTGGCTTGAAATAGTAAAAAATAAAAACAAAAATATCCTTACCACCTTGATGGGTGAAGAACTCCAGATACTAAACTAAATTGCCATTCTCCGCAGAATCGACGAAGGAAAATTATGTTAGGCGTAGCAGTCGGGGAGATATGCACCACACAGAACATCACTTGCATAACACTAATTTCCCGCTTGTGATCTATGCCTGGATATATTACTTAATCATTCCGGTTCATTAAGCGTACTTAGTCACGCTCACCGAACCGCCAGACAGTATTTAATAATTATATGTGATATGCATATTACTAGTTATGTAGATGGTAGTATCCTATAATTCCCAACTCCTCCATGGTCTTTGTTGTATCCATTTTCTTCGTATCTGCCCTTTCTCCTCTTCGTTGTACCTTGCTTCATGTACTCCAGCCATGTCAAACTTAATGTCACTGGTGGGCCATAAGCATGAAGACCGTAGACTAGGTGGGCCGCAAAACCTGATCTTAAAGAAGACAAAATACTGAAAATCTTAACGAAAAAAAAAGTACTATTACCGGACAAGTATATTTATTAAATTTCCAATAAAAAGGACATTACAAAAAAGTACAAACATTAACTTATTTTGCCAGATATTTGACATCTTTTGTCTTTAATTAAGTTGTCTATTTGTGGCGTGAATTTATCGGCGGAAATAACTTTTAAAATTTCATCCAAGTATGCGTCCGTCAATCGCGATCTTGCCGGAGATTTGTTTCCTTTGAGCAAAGAGAATAATTATTCACACTTATAGATACTTCCAAACATTGACAGAATTTTACAGGCAAATTTTCTCATTTCTTGATATCGAACAGGCAAGCACTTATAAAATTCTAATGTACCAACCATAAAATTTTTGTTTTAAATAGGTCTGAAATCTCAATCACTTCCATCTGCCAGTGAGAGGGAACTTTATCAATATCGATAGTGAAAAGACCAGTAAATAAAGAAAAATTGTTTTCTTGCGACTTAAAATCCTGAAAACGCTTTTCAAATTCTGCCAGAAGGCTTCCCCTTTTCTCTGCATACACTTTGTATGATATTTGGACAACTGTACTTTCCTGATACGCCTTACAAGTCAGAAAATGTGACAGATTATCCACCGCTAAGTGTTTCTCCCACAGCATCATCTTTTACTTGAAAGCATTCGCATGATCATGCATATCTGTTATAACTTGACGTGGTCCTTGCAATTTCGTATTTAAGTTCGACAAGTGTCTTGTGACATCTACCATAAATGAAAGATCTTGTAAAAAAGGTAGGTCGGGTAATAAGCTGACAACTTGTCCTTTCACTTCCATGAAAAAGCGTGTTTCTTCTTTGAGTTTCCAAAACCGATGAAGAACTATAGAACAGGAAAGCCATCGCACCTCTGCGTAATAAGGTAAACCAGTATTCTCGCTTTCTAAATCACGTAAAAACGCAGAAAACTGTCGCTGATTAAGCCACGTGACTTTATGAAGTTTATCAATTTTTTCACTGACTTTAAAAAGCTTTCCAACTTGATCACTTTTGAGCATAAAACTTCTTGGTGGATTATACAATGAACATGATGAAAATCTAGTTTGTCACTGCACGTTTCTCTGATCTTTGTCTGTAATATTTTAATGAAGCCATGATTTACTCCAGACATTGAAGGAGCTCCGTCTGTTGCAACGGAACACAGTTTTGAGAAATCTAAATTGTACTTTTGCAGAAGTCCATAAACAGCATTGAAAATATCCACCCCACTTGTTGTAGCATCCAACGGTACTAATTCCAGTAATTCTTCATAAACGTTGATATCTCTATCGACAGCACGAAGAAAAACAGCGAGTTGCGCCACACCACACACATCTGTACTTTCGTCACAGGCAATAGACAATGCAATGAAAGAGTCTGATTCTGTTTTTATTTGATCACTTATATTGGCAGCTAATTCAGTAACTCTTTCAGAGACAGTATTCCGGGACAAGGGTATATTTTGAAAAGCCTTCACGCTCCCGGGACTTACAATTTTCGCGGCCTTTACAAGGCGCTCTTTTATAAATTCCCCTTCAACAAATGGTTTTGAATGTTTTATGATCAACTAAGACAATAGGTAGCTCGCTTGAACGGCAGATTCATTTTCTTTGTTTGGACGTGTAAACATAAGCTGTTGATATTTTAACCGTGATTTTAACTTATTTAACTTTTCGTATCTAATCATGCCAGTATACTTCTCAAACTTAGTTTTATGACTATCATAGTGACGTTTTATATTATATAATTTTCGGACATCATTTTTGCCATGGCTGATGTACTCCTTTTGTTATTGAATTTGGTTCCATTCTCATGGTATACCCATACCAATTCGGTTGTTCCTTTGTTTATTTTCTCCTGTACTGGCTCTTCCCTTATTGTTTCGCTTCTCATTCTATCTCTTATTTTATTATGAATAGAAAGTGTTGATCATTTTTACGTGACTTTCTCGAAATCTATAAACCCTATTAATTTAGAATTTAGTTGTCGGTATTCCCTTGTTAGTTGCATATTCCATTAAAACTTAACTAGAAATTTTAATATGACTTTTTATAATTCCTTTTTCCCATTCTCCCATTTTTAACATCGTATTTTACAACCTTAGTATTTTGAAACTGTAACTCAAGTCCTACGTAATCTTCGCCCTCGATTTTGCACTTTTTGCACTTACCGTAACCACGATCGACCGGAAAAATTACCTCGCCGGCGACAGGAACCGGATTACGGTCGCGCCCGCAGACAACCGACAGAAAATCGTAGCGAACGCGCTCCGCAAAATAACGGCATCGCGAAGCGGAGCCATCGCCGGTTGCATCGGCCGAAGGATCGACCAGGAAACGTGGACCCCATAAATATGCCAACTACAACCGACAAACGGGAATCCCTCGAGCCATAAATAAATTAGAGGCGACCAACAACGTTGTCTGGACGAAGCGTGCCCAGAACCACTGGTAAGGGGCATGTGCCGATAGTTGACCGCCTGTGAGAAGGAAAAAGTGGCCCATCGGCTAGAAGATGTGTCGTTTTTACGGGGTTTTTTGGGAAATACACTCAGTGTTGCCCGATACGGATAGTTGCTTTCCCTCAATAAGAAGCTTAAAATCCTCCAAAACAGTAAACTTTCTCAATAAAATCGCCTATAAAAGAATTGATGTAAATGACAAGTTGTTTCTTGTTGTTATCTTATATGCTATATACAGTGGCTCAACGTCAAAGTCGGACAGTATAGCGCACATAATTCTACTAAAAGATTTGAATGTTAATTGATATTTTTTAAATGAAAGAAATACACATTTCACTACATATAATATTACACT
>JARFOC010001205.1:165994-197998 GCA_031763485.1 Osmoderma eremita | reverse complement strand
TTACCCCGAATAACATAAATACCTCCCTTGACTTAATATTCCTAGCAAAAACGTGATTATTTCTCTTTTCCTAACAAATACTTATTACGATTTATTAAATCCCATCAGTTTATTTTCAGTTTTCTCAAAGATCTAACCATGGACGTATCAGTATCTTATTCTGGTTATACGTAGTTTTCAATTAAGTCTGATAAAGGTCATCAATTTTACAAAAGCATTTGCTATATCAATATCAAATGCATTTTGTTCATCTTTCTTCTGAACGCAGTACTCCACTGATCGATTTTGAGAGCTTTGCTTATAATAATAACCAATAATAATCAGTGATCTATTTGTAAGCATATATTGGTCTAGCATATTGACTTTACACATATCGGGATGACATTTACCATGTTGCGTTGGGTGAATACATTCAATAGTAGTGTACTTTTTGCAACTCGACTCACTTCAGTTATTCAGGTGATATTTATCCCTGACAATCCAAATCAAAATGAACGGGTTCTTAATACTTGGCAATGCGCAAGATTTCGGTAGTGTGACGTAGTGAATTATTTTTGTCAAATTAGTCACACATAACTTTAAACCACAATTATAATTAATTGAGATATATATATAATTACCAATTTATGATTTATGATCACGTTTGGTACGAAACGGGTGTATGTCCGTCATAGTATCTACTCAAGTTGTTTCGGTGTTTTCATTCATTTCTTTGTTATAACCCTATTACAATGTCAAAAAGTGGACAAAATTAACCTATGCGAAAACGAATGACATGAAACGTACATTTTTATCCCCTCTACCTGAGATTTGTACTCTCTACTGCATATTGTCGGGACTGAGCAAAAAGGTAGTCTCAAATACATATCAAATAAATCTCAAAATGAATCGATTAAAAAGAACCGATTATTTACCAAAATATCTCCATTATCTGAGATTTCTTGCAAAAAGAATGCCGCTATGTATTTGTATATGTTTGTTTATTTTTATTTACTCAATTTTATTTATAATCCATAGAGTAACTATATCGATATTATATCTAGAATTAGATTAAGTTACTTTTGGCATTAGATTGGTTACGTGGGTGAATGTTTAGAGATTTCAATGAATATAGACGTCTTCTTGTATATTTTTCATAATAATTCAATAAGAAATAAAGATTACTACATTATGTCACTAACTTTGACATGAATTTCCGAAACGTCACAATCAAAACTGTCACGCCATAAACATTTTTAGTTATGTTTCCCAAAATTATTCGTGTAAAGTTTGGTCCCACCGTGTTAAAAGAGGCGAGATATGTCTTATATGGTGCAACCATGCGACGTGTTTGCTAAAGAGAACTGCTGTTGTAACCAAACATCCTCGCGTCCATCAGAGACAGATTATAATTACCACACCTTAAGGAGGAAGTGGTCCAATTATGCTAGATCACATTTTTGTCAGCCCTGCGGTTGCAGAAATCATGGCTGTGATGCGAAATTATCAGGGATATTTGGAATGGCATGGGTGCCAAAGAAACCCAAGTGTACATGCGAGCAACCAGCCTCACTTAGTATCCAGTACCTCAACGCCAGTCCACGCGACATTCAGAACAAATTTGGGGATATCCTAGACACGTTTAAGACCCAATACTCCTTACCTCCTTCAAAGCACGATTGTACATGCGATTTTAACAATAAATCCAAACAGGAAAGTCTTTGCAATAGTACCTTTAGTTACGATGTAAACAGTAAAACCGGTTGCCAGAGGTGCGATGGTTGCTGCAAGCATCAAAGCCCCACGAGGAAATTGAAATGCTGTAAACCGATCTGTTGCCGTGTATGTCCCAGTGAATGTAAGAAGAACAAGAAGAAACCTTTGTTCGGAACTAAAACGATTTGCACCTGCTGCATTTGCGGCGAGCATTCGCCCTACATTTGCTTCTGTAGCAAAGAAATCGTGGTCAATAAATTCAAATTGTGTCTTCTGATATTGTTGCTAATATTGCTGTATTGTGTGGTGGCATACTATTTTCAATATTGGCCGTTTCAACCTTACTGTAAGCGCGGGTATAGTTTCTTTACTAAAACCAAATATATTAAACCATAAGTACGATCTTGGGATTTTGTATGGATTTTCATAGTACGCTATTTATTAGAACTAATGTGGAACATACATATGTGACGTTCGTAGTAAGTTGAAATATAAGAAAATCACTAAAATACTCAACCTGACTTCAAATACCAGAAGACGCAGAAACATTTCCTTGTTGGAATTAATATCTTGACGTTTGTCAAAATAACAGCTTTGTCAGTGACATAGATTTGCTGGCACCAGCGCCATCTTATTTCTATTTCCGGTATTTACTTGACAAAACTCAATATGTCTTGATTGCGTATTAAAAATTATGACAATATATCTTTAATTTATGTCATAAAATGTCTGATCAGTAATAAAATTCATAGTTATCCGTTTCCAAATTAATAGTGATTTCTTACATAAAGCGATGAGCAGATATTACCCTACCTGTGACGACATTACTAACAACTCCTATGGTTATTACCATAACATATTCGAAGAAGAAAATAATTGTGATTCCGCAAACAGTGGCCATTGCTATGAGTGCTGCGCAAACACTTATAACACCAATTCCGCCGCCTATTATTGCTCAGGTAATGATAAATTGAGTGCTAATCAATATGATCTTAGCGGTTACATATCGAATGCGTCGTGCAGAGCGAAAAGAAACTATCTAGGAGGAAGTGGACATGCACAAGAACAAGAATCCGGTTGTCTATACTCAAACCGTGAGGTTTCTCCAAATTATTCAATAGATAGCTATTTACCTCGAAAGAGGCAGAATTATCATACAAAGTACCTTAGGAACCACAACACATATTGCTGTAATAATAAAGATAATTATATCTGTGGAGATAGTGATTCGCGGAACCTTTTAACAACTGCTGCTTCCACTAAGAGCTCACGAACTCCACACAATTATCACGTAGAGTTCAAAAGACCAGAAACATTGGCGATTTCAACTGCAGCGACGTCCGGTTCATTACCAAATGATTCATTCCACTCCTGCTTGCCGTGTAATTCAAGTCAAGTTCAGATGGTGTACGAAAATCAGCAGCACTTATCATCGAGGAGTACCATTAACCAGAGCTCAATGCAAACTATTGACTCTAAAGCTTCGCGAAGCGTGTTGAAGAAGAAACAATTGCAGAAACAGCAGAAGATTAACAGCGGATATTTTGAAATTATTTCTCCAACGCACGCCCAAGGCGCAAGCGCTCAACATGCTAACGTTCATTTTTACGACCAGAAAACACCAAATAGAGTTACGGTACCCGAAACATTTAAGAAGCCTATACATTATGGATACTTTGAGGTAAAAGGGAGGAACTACAACGCTAGTTCTACTGATCAAGTCAGAAGTTCCCTTTTAGAATTGGACAATGTCCCAACAAAAATAAGCAAGGAAGTCGATACAACGCACCTGAAGCAATTTATAATGCTGGATAAGTCCCTTTCGGCTAATATTGCGCAACCTCGTGTGAAGACATCAGATAAAGCTTTACTAGTGAATATAAATCCCCAAAATAGCAACCCGTTAACCCATGCCGATGTAGTAAAAATTATCAATTCGATTTCCAAAAATCACATGCTTCATGTGAAGAAAAGCGATAAAATGGTGCAATCGATTTCTAATAAATCGTTGACAAATTTTAAGACACCTGTCTCCGTCAAAACATCCCACGGTAAATCGAAAAGATCTTTCCACAAAACCAAAACGATATTGAAAGCAGTTAAGAGCATCAGTGAAGGGTCCATAGATTTAAGCAAGAAAGCATCGCTAAAGCATGGCACTCATGATAAAGCAGATGTTAAAGGCTATAAGGGTTATTTAGATGCTGCCTTAAATAAATTAGAAGACCAAATTACAAATAAACTTAAATCAGTTCTGATAAATTACACAGACGCTGCTCCAAATAGAAGGTCCCTAGTCACTATATACAATAGCGCAAAGGATGAGACAATTAGATCTCAACAGTCAACCAATCATAGTCTAGAGAAAAAGGAAATCGCGACAACTGTCTCTCCTACCATGCAAACCGAAGAAGTTGTAATTGATTCTGAGGAAGTAGAAATTGGCAGCACAGTTTACGATGAGAAATCATCCCTTTCTTCTGAGATTCACACAACCGGACATGAGAACCTGAATTACACCAGCGATGTTTCCTCTTATAATACGGAGAAAACGAATTTCGTTCATAAATATGAAACTTTAGATAGTGACGAGAAAAGTCATGGGGGCGGAGAAGAAATTGATTCTCAAGAGGGAAACTCCTGTGAGTCTGCTTCAATGCAACGAAGTGACGAATTAAAATCTGCATCTGGATTATTGTCTGATCAATACGTCTATCATTTTCAAACATATCCTGAATCATCACGATCAGAAACGAGAAGTCACCATCAAAATCATCATGGTCAGGGTGTTCAGAAGAAAATTTGTTGCCCTTGTCCTGGACCAACTTCTAATATTGAAGAGAATAAAATGGATCGTACCTTTAGCAGTCAAGAGTTCCTAGAAAAATCGGGCAGTACTGGCATACACTCAGGAATTATTAAATTAGATTCTGAGAAACCATGTCGCAACTACTGCGATAAATCAAGTTGTAGGAACAAAGCAGGGAACTCGGCCAAAACTCCATTTAACCGACTTAGTGATACTGCGCGCAAAATCAGTGGAGAATTATTAAATAAAGTCACTCGAAATGATGAGGACAGTGGTGAAAAGGTTAAAAGATGCAGACGAAAAAGCCCGTGCTTTTGTCCACGGAATGAATTAACAAAAAGTCATAATAAGTTACAAGGTAGAGTTGCTGACAGCAATCATTCAATTCAACACATTTTGTCTGAACACCTTAGGGGATCCGTACCGTCAAGCAATATAAATTCGTTTTCTGAACAAAGTACAACAGGAGAAGAGACTGCGGAAGAACATGATGATCATTCTGGCGATGAGCTTTCAAATTTTCAAAAATCAAATAGAGTCAGGAAACGGCATTCAACGAAAATTCATCATGGTGTGTATCTTTACAGTTTCAACTTTTTGAATTATTTCTTTCTTTGCTCACAATTTGCGTTCTTCCAGATACTACTAAACGCAGTGAAAGGACAATCAAATTCGGCGCTCCTCCGCTATGCACAATAAGGGAGGAAGACAATGAGTATGCTTACGACAGGACCCCGAAAATGGAATTACTGCACGAAAACCACGTATCTTTTCCTAGTCACCCAAATCTATACCACTCTTCGTGTTCAAGAACAATTTCCAAAGCAGAATGGGATAGAGCCCAGTCGACTGATGGCTACTATCATCGCTATGATTCGGCCTTGGTAAAATCTACCCCACCACTATTCAATCGCTCAAAGAATTTCTCTGATGGAAGCAACGTCACTTGTGCAAGCAAATACAGTACCTACCCGTGTCCATTTAAAGTTATCGGTATCTGTAATCCACCCAAAAGGGAAGAGCAAGACGAAATGTCTAAAATCGAGGACCTACAAGGAGTTGAGGAAGTAGATGATGGCCTCCGTCTGGAAGATTTTGCATACATGGACTGTTGCATGAAACAAACTTGTGGGGATTGTCCGAAGAAAAGGTACTACTCCAGGTTATTGTCGGCGCACGATAGACGACGAAATTCAGACGGAAGACGCCATGAAAATCGGTTCGATTGTTTGCCCTACAGTTGCTGTCACGAAAAGACAAACGTTATAAATATTATGACTTTCGTTGTGTTCATCGTCATGTTTTACGGAATTTTCCAGTACATCGACGCTGGTGTACGAAACGGTAAATTCCCATGGGTATAAATAGGATGTTCTTTTATGAGATAATCAAAACTAAATAGAAAATAAAAATAACTGGATTTTATCTCTAAGCAATAATTTTTCCCATTTTTAAAAATCAAAAATCAAGCTGTATACGTGTTTCGGCAACGAAGCTTCCATCCTCAGCAGTAACGCTAAGCTAAGAGGTTTATATATTGCGGTAATATAAATCGCCATATGTCAATACCGACTGAGTTTCCTTTTAATGCGTGAACCATTTTGCCGAAGTAATATCTAAATCTATCTAACAAAATGAATTTATTTTCAAACCCCAAACCAACTTTTTATCTCAATCGACACATGTTCTATCGCAAAACTAACTCATAATTTCTTCACACATTAGCCAAACAAATAAGTGTTTTACCTAAGTTAATAATAGCTAAAATAAATCGAGAATTAAGTGGAAGCCAAAATAAATCAAAAACAAATATAAGGCGTTACTATTGGTACCATTTAACGATCCTAGTTAGACGATGGGAATTTGACAGGGAACTAATCGATAAACGCGCGCTAGTAATCAAAGAATGTCCGTTCAAAATTCCCAGAAGAGTTGTAATTCTGTCTGAAGAATACGTTCCTTATTAGGAAGAACGATAACTACGTAGCGACTATTTTCTGTTTACAAAGCGTCGTAATAAAATTTCAGGGAATTTAATGCCGTATTAAATTAAGGCTCATTAAGGAACTGCACTTATCGTGCTCATCCTCACCTAATACCTGGAGAGTGTACGCTAGACTCGGCTAAATTAAACTTCGCTTGAAAATATCTACTGCGAGCTCAGCTTCGAGGTAATATATAATTAATAATGAGCGCGACCGCGTTTTGCATAATTAAAAGCGTTCGAAATTGGATGAAGAAGGATGTAGAATAAGTAGGTCTTTCCTGATATCCACATCCGCGATCATGTTGTGTATTTATAGACACTTTGGGCTTTCACATGTATTACATTATCGATAACTCAAATGTAGTTGTTCCTTTTATTTCTAATGTACGATATGTTAAAGGAATTGTTTTTAAAATGGCACAATGATCTGTTACATAAAGTCATGCACTCTATTCCAGCACCATATTATTTTTTTATTAAATCAGATCTAAATTCAGAGATTTTAGAACCAAAATAAATGGCAAAAAGTATCTGCCGTGATAGGGCAATGGTAAGAGCGCTGGTCATCTATGGAGGATATCGACGGTTCGAATCTCCGATGCGGCAAAAAAATTTTATGATCTTTATAAAAATCGATAGCAGCGATTGGTTGCAGCAAGGCTGGTCGGTACTTCTCCCGGTACCCTTCAGTGTTATGGATAAATCAACACTGCTGCTCTCTTACGGCAAGGAGATGCACTAACAAGCTATACACTTCACACACACAATACACACATTCCAAAACCTAATGCAGAGTATACAATAGGCCTCGAGGACGTAGTGGTAGGATACAAACATCAACAAACAACAAAATGACAAAACTTCACAACTTTAACTTATCAAAGCTGGAGTCCCACCGGGTAACGTATTAGGATCAATGCCATATTTAATATACACGCCAGATTTTAAAGCCTCAGACTATACCGTAATACGAGGTGTGTAAATTAAGTAATGAGACTGACAACGTAGCGTTTCATATGGGAACACGGGAAGCACGGGACATTGGAGGGGTGACAAGTGGACATTGTAATAAGCGTTCAGTTCAAGTTTGAACTCGATCAAGTCATTTGGTTGTCCGTTCTCGTTTTCTCCGTGAACCCGGTTTTCGTAGTGTGTTCTACAAATGAAAGAGATTAATTTCGAGCAACGGTGTGCTATCAGGTCTTACTTCAGACTTTGGCAAAGTGCAATAGGGACTTTGGCAAAATTTCAGAAGGCCCACGGATACAGTGCTTTGTCAAAAACCCAGGTTTTTCGGTGGTTTAAGACATTTTCAGAAGGGAGAGAATCGATGGGAGATGAGCCACGCAGCGGAAGGCCTTTAACTGCAAGAACCGATGGCAATGTCGACAAAATCCGCGATATGCGTTCAGATCGTCGGTTGACAGTCGGAATGATCGGTGTACAGTTGAATTTGTCTCACAAGTCATCAAGTTTTGACCAATGAAATGCGAATGAGAAGGATCTGCTCGAAAATGGTTCCAAAAAACCTGTCGCAGGAGCAAAAGGACATCAGGAGAGAAAGTTGCCTTGAATTTTTTGAATCGATTGAAAATAATGAAAATTTTTTGGAACGTTTCGTTACTGGTGATGAGAGTTGGGTGTTCGAGTCTGACCCGGAAACAGAGCATGGAATGGCACATCTCAGGCTCTCCAAAGCCCAACAAAGCAAGAATGAGCAAATCAAGGATCAAGAGCATGCTGATTTGTTTCTTTCATAGCCAGGCAATCGTTCACAAAGAGTTCGTGCCTCAAGGTCAGACAGTTAATTAACATTTTCACCGAGAGGTTCTCGAAAGACTCCGAAAAAGGTCATGCGTGTGAAACCAAACATCAAGAACAATTGGATCCTGCATCATGACAATGCGCCTTGTCACACAGCAATTTCCATAAACGGTTTTTTAGCCAGTAAAAATATTTCTGTGGCTCCCCAGCCCCCTGATTCACCTGATTTGAGTCCTTGTGACTTTTCCCTCTTCCCAAGATTGAAAATTCATCTGAAGGGACATCATTTTGGGACACTCGAAAACATTCAAAGGGCTGTAACCGACCAGCTAAAGGCGGTTCCAATATCCGAGTTCCAGCACTGCTATGAGGAATGGAAGAACCGTTTCCAACGCTGTGTGGCTTCCCAAGGGAGTTATTTTGAGGGAGACAACGTTCAATTTTAATTATATTTAAATAAAAGTATTTCAAAATATCAGTTATTACTTAATTACACCTCGTAGGCACATAGACACTATCATTGTCGCAATCCATGAAATGTTAGCAAAAGCTTCCGATATACTTCAAGATCACCTTTACTTCATAGAAAATTACCTCAAAAGATGAAGAATGAAAATGATTGAAAGCAAATACCAACACCTGATCTTTATACTTAGAAGAGATCAATGTCCACCGATATTTTTTAATAAGATAAACATAATGCAATCATCGAAAGCAACATAGTTTGTCTGCTGATTCAAATTTAATTGGAAAGAACACATTTTGAAAATAGGCAAACCTGGAAAGATGAGAGGTGCTTACTTGGCAGAAATTTACCAAAACTCCTCATCCCACCTGGGCATACGGCATCGAACTGCGGGGTTATGCCAGTAAATTTAACACCATTATTATACAGCGAACTCAGTCGAAGATGCTTCGTGCAATGATTGATGATCCATGATATACCACTAATCAAATGTTACATCAAGACTTTCAAATCCCAACAGTCCAAGAAGTGATGAAGGAGAAATGTCACAAATACCGGCAAATACTAGAATCCCACGCAAACAGTTTCTAACACTACTTGTAGAAGAGAATAATTACAATAGACCTAAAAAGAAGTGATCAATGGAGTTTAAATAAGGAATGGAAGACTTGTCGCTGCAGAAACCTCATCAGACCAGAAATGAAGCTACATCTTAAGCCCTCGATCATCAAAATGGCTAATAGAATTGTAAATTGTACTTGTACTTCAAGTGTTCTATCATTGTATAATTATTTTAGTAGCTGCCATTACATTAACAGCAGATTCGCGTCCTCAATTACATTCTTTATGAACAACTGGTGCATGGGATTTTATCTCATAGTTTGGCACCTTTCTACAATAGTTTAACCCTTAGCTCTACTTAGATGGATTCACGTCGAACGGAAATACGGGGTCGGGATTAACTCGTTTTATTATTTCCGGACGTGCAAGGAACGGTGAACAAGAGATAAGAACATATATTTCATGGCGGTGCATAGCACGTAGTATACTCGAATGATATAATTGTGAAAGTAAGGCCCAATAAAGCGCCAGTTTACGAGGGTCATAAAACCACCCCGACGGGGCATTGTCTGACACCCACTAAAATTCAATTACCTATGTCATAAATGGGCATTATACATACAGCTAGGTATAATATATTTCGGGGTGCACCGACAGCTATGACAGGATGTAGAATATGTATGCATATATATTTCGATTTGTAGCGCGGAACGTGTCCTGTTTATTTATTTTAGCTCGCTGTGTTCCTAATAACGTTTCAGCTATTTGTTTAAGGGGTGAATAAATAAAACATTGTGTGCGCGATTTTAATACAGAAACAGGTATGTACATATTAAGAGATATATGCAAACAGTAAAGAATAATTTAATCAAAATCCGTCATATTATATTGTAAGCTCCAGGATGCACAAACAATTTTTCTGACTTCGAAGTTTTTATGGGCTCTAGCAAAGCCGTATTTGAGCTTTTTCTTTTTAATTAAAATATACGTATATTTGCATACTTGTTTATTGTTACAGATCAAGAAAAGAAGATTTCTGCCAATAGATGGCACGTACGTTCAAAAAATTAAGTATATAAAAATATATTTAAAAAATATATATATCTCAAAAGGTGTATATTTATATATTTTTTAAATATATTTTTATATACTTAATTTTTTTATTGTTACAGATATTAAGATATTCGCAATGCTCCCTAAAAGTAATTCACTCTTCGCGTCGATCACGATATTTTGCTTTCAAAGCTGGAATGGTGCGGAATTCGTGAAGTGGTTGGCCGATGGTTTATGATGTTCTTGCGTGGAAGGGTGTAGTTGATCAAATTTCATTATGCAAGCGTTAATGGCGCCCACTTAACTTACCTTACTGTTGATATCGCACTCGAGGATTTCTGATAACGAACAGCATACAAACACTGCTACAGTTGTTTTACAGCAGTAAAGCAAAATGTTAATTTTTTTTTAAATAGATCGTGTTAGAGCCAGTTCTTTTTTGGCAATAGGCATGAAGGACAACTTATGGAAAATTCATTGGCACAAGGTTTTAAATAAATTTCATTTGGAATGCTACATTAAGAAACATATATATATATAGTTAATCATTCATCATGGCTTTCATTTCATTACTCTAATGTGCATAGCAGATTATCGCATGGTATTGCTGCCTGGAAAACATCGTCGCCCGGTTTTAAAAAACGTATTGTTCGTATTTATGTCACGGAATCAAGCAGAAATTTTTTTAACATTATATACTTTATGCATGCCGGCAGTATATATGAAATACTATACCACATTAACAAACAATATGAAATTTCATCGAAATATCGACTTTCATTGGTATGACACAAGAGATAAAGGAGATTACAATGTATCACCATATTCAACAAATATCAGTAGAAATAGTCGTTTCCTGCTACAGAATGGCATTTATTCTCTGAACGATTATTTCAACTTATGTGCCGCCACTGCCTGGAGTTGGTTGCAAAGTTTTATGTTTTCTGATTCTCTTATCTTGCACATTTATTGTATAGGAGAAATAAAAATTGCTATTATTATGAGGGTATTATTAAATATCTTGAGAAATTTGTTGCAGAATCGTGCTACTGCACTGCCTAAGCCGATTGTCTGCCTGAATAATCATATTCCATAATTTGGAGTAGGAGGAAAGCAATGGAGTATTTGCGACTATAAATTTCTTGATCGGGAGCGAGTTATATAAAGGACCCAGCTAAGATAAAAGCCACCGAGCTGTACTTATTTCTTTATTGTCTTTTTGTTTGCCAAATTTTCGCTGTCAATTCCAGCGCTGAAACGTTGAAACACTGCAAAGGTGTAAGGTGTTGCAAGTAGGGTGTTATTGTTCTTAAATTTAGGTTTGTTATTTGTTGGTATACCGTATATAATTGCTACTTATATCACAAGAGAGCATTTATTGCAGGCTTTCCAATGATGTATCACAAGTAGAGATGGGTAGTTCGCGAACGACCTAGTTCAAGCACACGTATCTTTGCTAAGACTCGAATGAACTATGTCAGTAAAATTATCCTTAGTAGTTCGCAGTTCATCGTTCATTTATTACCATTATTACGACGCATATTTTTAGATTTTATAAAACAAGGTACAATTTATGCAGTGCGTATTAAAATGATGTTATAATGAATATATCGTATCAGATAGGAACAACCCTTATTCCTGTATCGCTATATTATACATTGAAAGGTAGTAAATTAGGTATGTATGAAAGAAAAAGTAATAATCGATAAATTCCATAAGCAATATATTTAATTTACTCATATAACTATTGATTTTTTATAATTTTACAGAAAAATACCAAATAAATAAAAGTAATACCATATAATAAATAATAGATGTTGATCAGTCATGATCAGTCAGTAATTTGAAGTGAACTAGGTGAACTGCGAAATATCTCAAAGATGCAGTTCAGTAAAATGAACTAGAACTAAAGACATGTATCTATAAATTGAACTGAACTGCCCATCTCTAATCACTCCTAAATTTCTTTGTTGGGGTAGCTGGGGCGTAGAGGATAATGGGGGTGAGTTCTTTTTTATGTCATTTTATTGCCCACTTCCTATTCTAGAAACGTTTTTAAAATTGGCATCCCATATATACTACTCAATCATTCCGGTTCACTGAACGTATTTCGTCACGCTCAGTGAACTAAAAAAAAATTTATAATAATATGTCTAACAGCTCATGGTAATGAATTTGGTTCACTACCATGAGTAAATATTGTTACATTGAAAGACAACCAATGGGTGTCCATAATGTGGGGTCTGAATATAACAAGCATGAACAAATACAACGGCCTAATTAGCACATTAAAGATAAATATTAATTGCCTACAATTACCCACAATTAAGAATATCACCTTCGTTACAAATTTGTTTATAATTGCCACTCAATTTATGCTGAGAGTTCGTATAAATCAGGATGCGGGATGGGTTCTTTGTCAGCATTCATAACTTGGAGTCATCCAAAGATTTATCAAAAATCACTTGCATAAGTGATATCAATTGCAGTAACATATTTTCCATCTTTGAGTTTACTTATTCTTTTCTAATAACACACAAACTTTTTCTAGTATTTCCTCGGTTATAAACAAATTTTAAGAATGTACAGGGCTTATAGTGCGTGTGTTATATGCAGATCTGCGTGGAATATGCATCGCCATTGCTTTTGATTGTTATTCTATTATTTGACCTAAGGTATATTAATGAATAATTCAAATTCACTTTCTTATTCTTTGTCCCAGTATACTTCAGAATCATCTCTATTCTTAACACTTTCTGTACAAAGAATAGCAGAGTGTTATTCCAGTGGTGATCTGGTTCAGTGTATATCTATTAGGATACTACGTCTAACATTTTTTCCACCTTTGTAGGTTCTACTGAGGATGGCAACTTAGTTGCCGAAATACGTATCTAGAGTTCTTCACTAATTAAGGTGCAATAACATTGTGTTATTCCGATGGCGATTTGCCTCAGAGCATATCTACCAGGGAACTACGTATAATTTTTTTTCCTTTGTAGGTTTTACTGGTGATGGCAACATGGTTGCCGAAATACGTATCTAGGGTTCTACACTCATTAAGGCGGTAAGCTATTTTATGTTTTAGTTTTACTATTTTAAGCCACTGTATCCTGTTGTTTTAAATTTGAAACTTACAATTACGAATATTCATATAAAAATGTATTTATGTTCAAATACTGTTTGTATATGTGCCTACATGGAATAAAGAAGTCGACTAGCTATAAAAGTAGAGACTTCTTTCTCGAACACAACCGATTTAGCGTACCTTAATTTAGAGGATACATGAATATGTAAGCGCCTGCTCTTAATGTTTACCTTTCTTTGTTTTTTTCTAGAAGTTTCTAAGGAAGTTTAGGTGGAAAGGAACGCGAATGCTTTAGGGAGAACAGAGTTTCATAGAACTCTGCTGTGGAAACTTTCGAAGTATTAACTTTGATACACACACATATTTATCGGAAAATATGGCCGGGTAATTAAGGAAAGGGGTAAATATTTACCGGATAGCGTCTTTAATGCTAGTTTTACGACAGCACACATTCCAAATCCAGACGATCGCAAGCCTGTAATGTCTGACTCGTTGAGTAAGCAATACAGCAATACTTCTGCTAGGTAATTTATCACTAAGCTGAACGTATGTTTAAGAAATCAGCGCATCAATTGGGTTGCATTCTAATCATTTTTGATAAAGCAGAATTATTTTGGTATCAAATAAATTACACGTTTGAAAGATTTGCTAATAAATATAGATTCAACAGATTTTCAGGCTTTCCATAAGACACGTCGGGAACTCTACCGTCAGCAGTGGAAATGCTCAGTCATTTAACTCAAATTGACTGTATTCTGCACGTATTCTATTGAAAAGGAAAAGGAAATATGGTCTTTAAACCTTTCTGAAAAACCTCATATCAATTTATTATCTGTTTTCACAAAATAATTGCTGTGCCAAAAATATAAGTATTCAGATTCCCAATAATATAAAGGAAGCTAGAGTCGCAGCACCAGAAACTGCAGTACTGGGATGAGAAAAGCCTATGTGATAAGACTCAAAGTGTGGCAATACCTACATCGTTGTACGGTTCCAAGAATTGGATAAAAACACAAAAAGATATTAGCAGAATTCAGGACTCAGAGACGAGATGTCTCATCAAGAGAGAATGCCAAATGAGAGATTGCTCAAACAAATGCTGTTTTCTAAACCTACAGGGTAAGAAGGATGAAGATCTTGCTCGCCGGAACAGGTGAATGAAATCTGATCCATGGAGAAGAAGTGAAGATTTATTTTAGATAGCGGATCCATCAAACAATCTTGATTTTAGTACCTCTAGGAGTGTCGATGGGGCTTTGTTATATAACTATGATGCTTGGAGCATAACAACAGAAGAAAAAGGTATACAAATAAGTGAAACAAATCAGCACGAGAACGCTTGGAAACAAATTCTACTAATCCACATATTTGATATAAGACCAACTCTTACCCAAACATTACTAGATACTAGTGCAACATTTTTCTAAAAATCGTTTAAAAAATATGTACAGAGATTTACCCATTTTAGTATTTTTTTGGATCATTTATAGTCAAATATTTTAAAGACACCACTTGTCATATCCACGCAGATACGGATCACACGCTAACACAGATTTATACGTTTGGATGTTTTGCTCTAATGCTGAAATTATGCCATTATGCCATTATGCTGAGCTTTAGATGTCTCTTTGGTTTTAATATACGGACAATCTAACGTAAAGTTGATGATACGGCATACTGAACAAGTGGCAGGCATCTCTCCGTCGTACGTTGATGAGTGCATAGAGTCCGAAACACCTGCATGTTGCTACATAATCAGATTTGTTGTGTGATCCTAAAGGTTTATTTATATACTTAGATTCAATCCTACGTCTTGGATATTGGCAAAATACTTTGTGAAATTTGCAGTTTTAAAGCCAACATTTTCCTGGTATTATAACGCAAGGGAGAATAAATTAAAAGAAATTATCACCTCGCGGTCGCGCCAAGTTTCGCCGACGAAATAAATGGTTTCCACCACATTAATGTTGTGTTGCGTTCCAAATATTATCACCTACGGGGGCTGCCAGGAGTTTTTCTATGACGCGGTTTATTATCCGCTTATCATGTCTGAACTGGTTATTTCCCATTTTTATGTGGGGAAATTTATTATTTTTCCGCGGCGGTGCCGTTGATGTCGCAGCATTTCTATTCGAGTTGAGAAACGGTAAAAAAGCACATAGCTAGCGTTCGCTATTTATCATTCGCGTCTAGGAAGGACAAGACCTAGGCAGTTCTGGAATAACACTAATAAAATAAAATGATAAAAACAACGGTTGGGTTTAGATGTGTAGTTGTGCATGTATCATAAGGTATGTAAATTCGTTAAATACGTTAAATGCTAATGATTCAAGGTTTTGGTGCTCTAAAGACTAATGTGGCTAACTACGGAATTTTGGTTTAGCGGCATTACAGGATGGAGAGTTTTATGTAAGTGGAGTGATTTACAGAAAGTTATATTAAACTTTGATATACTTCCTTTTAGTAGAAACAAACATGTAAGTAAAGTCAGTCTAGAAATCCCTCCATGTGTGTAGCACTCATGGTTGTTTAGTAATTTCTCTACTTGCTGCTAAACCGATGGGACGGATAGTTTTTTATGTCCATGGGATGTCGGTTATATAACTTTCTTCCCACTAAAATGTAGCCCCCAGTGTGGCACCCACGGACGTAGATTCCGAAGCTGTACCGTGCATAGTACTGAATGCCATCTTCTGGATTTTACTCAAAAATGTTTTTAACTTATTTTCAGTGAACCAATTGCTTGCCTTGTCAATAGCTCTTCCAGAGCTTGGTCTTGGTTGCTCATACTAAGAGAGAGGTGTCGTCCGCACACAAACAAATTTCTACTTCGGTGATATTTGCAGGGAGTTCCATGACATATAATAGGACGAAAGATGAGTCCTTGGAAACCCCGTGTTCGAGATATCTTGATCTTCCAGCATCTAAGTTGCATTTTACTATTAAGGTAAGATTTCAGTAAATTATATAGTTCTCCTGTTACCCGATAGCAATTGATTTAGCTTATTTATAAGTTGTTATGGTATATGGTTGCCTTAGTAAAATCTAATGTCAGTCTCGAGAGCATCGTACATATATTGCACCATGCTATAGCGTGCTCGAAGAATTTTGATATCGTCGGTAGAATGTTAATGTCTCTTATACAGTTTAATTCAGTTTTTCAAATCGTCAAAATATGCTTGGTTTTTTTGCTATACCAATCTATGGAAATTTCTTTGATGTCATAGTTGAAATTGTCTGGTCGAGTGCTTTGGTAATGGTAATTAGAATTTCCCAGACTCTAATATGCGAGAGGTGATTGAAAAGTATCTGCGTTTGATGTCAAGGCACCGCTGACATCAAATCTGTATATCATGGTTTAGTGTAATTTTTCAAACAACAACCGACAATATTTCAAACAAATTCATTGTGTACTTTTGTTCTAGTAGCTGTCGAAAATGAGTAAGTTTTGGTTTTTCGCAACTACGGAGAAAGTGCAGTACTCATCGGTAATCAGGTTTTGGATGGGTAGGCGTGTTTGGAAATCATAGAAACTTGGGGGATCTTTCAGCTTCGACGACAACCATCAGACATTGGTTCAGTTGTGGTCGTCCTAGATGAAGAGCGCCCAGGCCGCCCACTTAAGGTAACTATGGATGAATAGTGAAATCCGTAATATTGGCGAATGAAGAGAGATTGCTGAGATCGTAGGCATCTCATTTGGACGTGTACAGAATATCCTATATGAACATTTGGGCATGACAAAGCTATCGACAAGCTGGGCGTTGTGTTTGCTCACAATGAACAATATCGAATGACCAGTTTGAAGTAGTGTTTGAACCCATTTAAGCAAAACCCCAAAGGGCTTCTTCGCCGTTTCGTAACTGTTGATGAAACATGGATTCGTCGCTATACGCCACACTTGAAGGAACAGTCAAAACAGTGGACTTCACTCGGCGAAGATACAGAGAATGTGCAAACGGTTTCAACAACCGAAGAGGTCATGGGCACATTTTTCTAGAATTCAAATGACATAACCTTCATCTACTATTTAGAAAAGGGAAGAACGATCACAGGGTAGCATTATGCTCGACTATTGAGGAGATTTGATGACGCATTGAAGGGAAAGCGGCCTCACTTGCAGCAAAAAGTGCTGTTCCACCATGACAATGCGCCGGCACACTTGTCCTACGCCACCGTTGCGAAATTGCTGGAAGTCGGCTACCAATTTCTGCCGCGTCCACCATAGGCTCCAGATTTATGCCTTTGCAACTCATTCTTGTTTCCAGACAGAGAAGAAAGGCTCTTTGGAAAGAAATTTGCATAAAACGAAGTCATCGCCGAAACTGGAGCCTATTTTGCGGAGTTCAACAAATACCATTTTTCCGAGGGCTTGAGAAAGTTAGATTATCGTTGGGCCAAGCGTAACTTAGAAATCACAACGCGTGTATATTAATAGGTTAGGTATCTTTCTATGAAATTCTTGTTTACTAAATTTTTTTTTTGCAGAGGAAAAAATCGTTAAGGTTTTGTTTCTATTCAAACGTTTTGTATCTGGTAATTTTCGGCGATACAAGAGATTTTGGTATAATTCCTGTAATGAGATTCCTTTGATTAATAAATTAATATAGTAGGTAATTTTTCGTAAGTATGTGGATTGATTATTTAATTATGTAAATTTTAAAATGAAATTAAATAAGTTCTTACTTGAATATAGGCTTTATAATTTGAAACCTGACATGTAATGATATATATACCATATATGCATGTTTAACATTTTTTCATGCCTTGGAATCTTTAAGTGCATGTATGTCTTAGCAACTAGCTGTTATTAAAATTGTCTTTTAAATCTACACCTTGGGCACTTGCTACCACTTTTCAGGTACCAAGTAGACACCTCCCGGTTATATATTTCAAATTTCTTCTCAGTTAGCTCGCACTAACTCCTTTAAGTTTTGATTAATTGCCAGGCAATTTAAATTAGAAAAGCCACCGCGACCGGCGTCCCGAAAAACGTTAACCATCTCATACCGCTCCTCGGCCTCGCCCTAATTGAAAAGGCTTTTAATTAAGAAAGATAATGTAAAAGGTGACAACAGAAATGGAATTCCTTTGATGTCGCGTAATAGAAGAAAATTATCTTTGTTACGGAATACTTTTGACATCGCTGCAGGCGAGCAGTTACGGCCGCGCCACCATTACAATATCTTCCAGGGCGAAACGAAACAAAATTATCAGAAAACGTTCGGGCGCGTTTGGTGTCGAATTCGTAAAATGAGGGTCAATTACGACTCGGAGACGGAACCGGCGAGGTACGCGAATGATGATGACATAGAAAGAGAAGAAAATGAAAAGTACAGTTGGAAAGGAGAGGCTCAATTGTATTTATGAAGTCTAATAGATATCGAAATGTGCCATGACAATTGCATCCGTTTGGCATAGCAAATAATGTAGACTCTATTAGATTATTCAAATGGTTTATTCGTCTTCCATTAGTACGGATGATGTTGGTTGTCTAAATTAAGGTTTGTTATATATTGCGGGCTTTCTTGCTCTATCTCTATCTCTATCACTTTCTCCTTAACATTAATGTTGTTGAAACTCAAATAGCTCCTTTCTCCTTTATTGAAAGGAATTACTTCATCCATTCCGCTTTCCAGTATCTTTTTCAATACAGGAGTACTCTCTGAAGGTAATGGAAGATTTTACCGACCGGAGTTCGGAATAATGGTGACATTAGACTTACTACGAGTTCGGGGCTCACGAGGGCACAAGGAAAGCTTAATGTCTTTTTTACTGCGGGCATTTAATTTGTAAGCAACTACCATACGGGGTGGTTTTATGTTCACATTTAACACGGTTACATTTACATTCGGCTTGTGCTGAAAATTTAATGTTTATTTATATAAACCATTGTCAAGCATTGTCGAAATAGATAGAATATCCTACAATTCAATTCAATCACGTCTTATATACTGCACAGTTTCTCATTAATCATAAGTAATCATATATTAGCAAGATACTGTTTTAAGTTTATTTTGAAAGAATACATTGTTTTTATACTCTAGGGTGTTTTTGAGAAGGCATGCGGTTCATCCAAGATGAACCGCATGCTTTCGAATTGTTTGATATTTACTCGTTATCAGGTGCCACTTCAGTAACAATGGAGCCGTGGTCCACGCCACATCGTGTGGTTGTTTACAACACCTTTATTGAAACTTGTCGTTCTGCGGTGCTTACACAGCCGCGGTTTCGAAACCATTTCAATGTTGGTCGTAGTGGACGAGTTCCGAAACGAGATACCATTATGAAATGGCTGAATAGTTTTCAATCCATCGGATTTTTGACAGCTGTAAGGACGTCGCCACTAGCAGTGGAAACCTATCTTTGCAGAATCTTACACTTGGACCTCTTATTCCATTCGTTCAAGAATTGCGGCAAAACAACTTCGTGAGACGACATGGGCTCGCAGAAACGATATTGGAATTGCTGATGACCATATAGTTTTGATCATGAGCGGCGAAGCTCACTTTCATTTATTCGGAATGGTAAACAAACAGAATTTCCCTTACAGGGCTCCTAAAATACCGCAAGAATTGCATTAACAACCTCTGCACCGCCAGTGAGTAACTATTTGGTGTGACGTATCTTAAACCTGCATTATTGGGCCTTATTTCTTTCGTGAGAGTAGACGAACAGTATCTGTTAACTTCAACACAGTTTGGTGTAGGAGATGACTTGCCATATGTCTTTTTTAAAGACATTTCCCTAGACGCCTGATTTAATTGCGTGGAGTGGTCTCCTCTGTCACCAGACCGGTCACTTTATGACTACTTTCTTATGGGGTTACCTATAAGCTCACTTTTAAAAACTGGCAAAATGCTTGTGCATATGATGAATACTCAGTTCTGCTGCAGTTCAAAACTGTCAGCCTCAAAACTCAGAGCCTTATCGTTTGAGTTAACTGAATGGTGTGTGACTCGATGATGTTTAAATATTCAGTTCAAGTCAGCTGTCAGAATGCAAGCACATCTTCCGTATGGATGTGAAGTTTGTAACTTCTATAATGAAATATTCCTCTAAATATTTTCCAATAGGTCTCTCAAAAAAAGTTAATGTGTAACTGGCGCTATTGCGTTTTGTCTCGGTGGCTTGTGTTTGACCGGGTATGCAAGCAAGCGGCTGGAACATTTCGCAAGAAGTTTGGCGACGCATTAGCGATGACAGTGGGTTTAGCATTCGGAGAGACGCTGATGACGCATGGTAAGCAGAAACTCGAGTCCGTCTTTAGTGCTATTACCCCTTTAATTGCTTTTGCTGGTATGGTGATTCCAGCAATAAACCATGCCCCTGTAGTGTCATTTTTCGGTTAATTGTTCTTGGCCCTTTTGATGTTTCTTGTGTACTTAAAAAAAATTAAAAACTCATTTTGATACACAGAAAGCAACTATCTTTCTTGCTTTGTATAAGTTTATTCCTAAATAAGGTGGCCAAAGCTCACTTTGCTAATCAGTAGAAAAAAGGTGTGCCATTTATATGAGCTTTAATTTGCTAGATATTTTTAGAATATATTTAACCAACAAACGGTTAATGCATTGTTTTTTCTATTTGAGGTCATTTAGTTATAAAATTATATGAATATAGCAAACTTTTGCATACTCCCCAATATATTTCGGAAGCATTTATTTCCCCAACAACAAGATAAATATAAAATATTAGCGCGGAGAACTAATGATCTCCGCCAGTGGTTTGAGGCGGACACCATTGTCCTTACGTCGCTCCCGGCCAACGTTCGAGGGGCCCTCACTAGACACGGAGAATGGAAGAAGAATAAATAAAACTCACATTGTACATCGAGAAGCAGCGATACATTTAGGGGCTGTAACAAAGAGATGTGATGGACGATGCACGTTAGCGTGGCGTTGTGATGGGCACGCATGACCCTCTCCAGGCGGGCGTCATTCCGCGCGCCGACTTTTTGCTCTCTCATCGTCTCGGAGAGGTTGAGCGCCTGGTAGGGTACTTCCGGGGCATCCAGCAGTGCGAGCGATCCCAGAGTCAATTCCCACGATAGGGATGGTCTGGGGTTTCCACCGTCCACTACACACGATACCGTCAAGTCCGTGTTCTCTTTTACTGGTATGAAGAGGTTGCCTGGGTCGAGTATCCTGTTGTCTATTAAGAGGTATGGTTTTCTGGGAGGATCTGAAAATAATAAATAAGAGAAAATTATATATAATTTATTGTTGTTGACAAAAAAGTTAATTAATACATTGTGATTATATAGAATAGAGACTACTTGTTGGTTGAGAATTAATAAATTGAAGAAAGGGGACCAAAAGGAATAGCTTGTTGGATAATTTTCTTGTTTTGGCAATTACTACATGCAATCAGTAGGCTTATAGCATCAGGGAGACCCTTGATAGTCGCTACACCTTCCATGATACGAATCCTTGGCTCTTCTTGCGTCTCAATTGACGTAGTACAAACCATAGACTTCATGCGGGCCCAAAGGAATATTCTAACAGCGTAATCGATGGATTGGTTGAAACGCCAATATCTAAGGAATGGGATCATGGAAGTTACAGCAACGATCAGAGCGCGTCCTTATGCTATAAAACTTGCCAAAGATGCGTTCATTACGCAGTAGTAAGACCAATAGGTTTCTCCCTAAGCAAGCGATACTGGAAGGTAGTGCTTTGCTAGTACTTCAAGTGTGTATTATGCTTCTTCCTCTCCCTTACGTTGGAAGTTCACATGTTTTGCAGAAAGAAAGAGATTGTTATTATTATTAGTTTACGTCACTATCTTTTTTCTCCTCTCCAGGCTTTCAAGAACATAAGTCTAAGTAAGTATGTACAATTTCACATTAATAATTTACGGTAAAAATAAATAGATACTAATTACTTGTTCTACATTATTGTCTACTGTGACAATTTCATTACTTGCGTCATTTTCGTGAATGTTGGTTATATAATTTTCTATAGTTCGCTATTTCTATTTCACCGGATAACACCGAATATTGTCTGCACCGAATGCAATTTTTTGAACAAAATCATACGCGCGTGTGTTACCCCAATTTGTAAAGTCCGACTACCGGGGTAGCAGTGAGTAACAGTGATTTTACGAATGGCTATGGTAATGTTTAGACACTCCTTGGGTTCGCGGCAAAGTTATTTAAAAGTTTTATTTAATTTAAATAAGTGCAACTTATATTCAATGCGGTACGGAACAGAATGCCTTAATATGCGCAACTAGATAGAATTACGTTCTACATAAAACAATTAACAGAAACACTTGAAAGGACAACTGAACCAACTAACCAACTAACATTTAATACTAAACATATTATTGCTTAATTTATAACATACCGTCACACCAATCTTCTTATCAAACATTTTCTTATTATCATAATGACATAGAACACTAAAATATATAAATAAGAATTATTGGTTGGCTCCTAAATTATATCTGGGCCGCGAATTAATACTGGTACCAGGATCTTTCATTTGATTATCAACTTAACATTAACAGATATAGATTCATTAGAAGCTGGCAATGAAAATCGAAATCGCTTCTTTAGAATTTGGTTTGAATGCATGTTACCAGTTTATGTTTTACCATCATATACAATATTACTTACGTTAGATATAACCTGACCAGGAATCCAGATTGGATTATTTGGAGCGACATAATCTCTATAAAAAACTTTATCTCCAAATATAAAATGCTTGGATACTGACTTTTTATTTCCTTGCTCTATTTTATTTTCAATAATTTTATGTTAGAAACTAACCGCATATTCTTTTATTTTTGCCTAAATCTATATTTGTTACAAATCGCGTTAATAATGTCATGTTGTAGAGAAGAAAACAATAAGATGATTGGTCATTTTATTATAATTTACTACCGGTTAATTATATAATTTACCCTTTACTGAAAGGGGAGAAATGATGTTTAGGCTTTCCAAGAAAACTGAAGTTTTATCATGAATTCTCTATTTTGAAACTACATGGGAGTAATCAAACTATTTATGTACCGAAATTGGCAGCTTTAGTTTCGTTTATCACAAACTAACACCATCCAGCGACAACGTTTCAAACAAATTACTTCAATAAAATTTCAATTTGGCGTCCCATATTACGTCGAAGTTCTCGCATACACTCCTAATTATACCTTAATTAGTTAGCGAACACGTGTTGCAGCAGATATTAATCGGTAAACGTACCATCTACATTTTGCCAGACGATAATTTATTAAATAATAGTCGGGGAGTCAAATTCCTAACGGTGCAGCATTCTAATATAAACACATTGAGCTTTGTAGTACGGATAATTTGTTACCACAACTTATGTACGATTACAGCAAGATGAATGCGATTATGTATTGTTCTAATTGACAAATAACATATTTTGCTTATAGTTACATTATTGCTCCAACATTTTTTGACTCCTTTTTTATAATCGTTAGTTTTGAAAGTTTAAGTTAGCTTAATAGGAGCTGTTCACTGCCAATTGTACCCGGCGCGCATACATACATTACCCATTTAATGTCCAAATACGCGATTCATAAACAGTGGCGTATGCATGGACGTGTAAGTTCACAATTTACGAGAAATAGACACATATGTACATATATACATTGCACATAGATACAACAAGGCTGCTAAAGGCATTCCGTCGATCAGCCGGCCACTTTGCTAATTAAATTGCCCGCTTAACTTCATTAATACGGTTATGGGAAAGCGTATATGAGGGCGGAGTTGTGTGTAATATTCTGTTCGTGTGCACGTAAAACACGGGATTTAAGGTCCTCAGGCTAAACCAATGAACAAACGCATTTACCAGTTAAGTACATAATAATATTTATAATCCGGATTAAGTTAATTGCTGATTATTCCCTTATTCTACTCTATACGCGTATCTTTATGTACGTAGACCTTTCTATTTGATTAGGAGTTTATGCTTTCGTTTATCTTCTTATGTACGGAAAATTTAGTATTTTGGGCGTTTAATGTGTTAACTGCGAGGAGCAGTGAATGTTGCTCATTTCGCTCGTATCATAAAAATTATTTGTTGAAATATTTTTTTAAATCCTTTTATGACGTTAATTGGTAGTTCTCTTCTATGGACATTACAAGAATCTTTTAACTCTGCGTGAGTAAAGTTGGATGTAATACTCAGACCATAACTTTATAATCAACAATTTTGCTCTTGTTTTGTTTACTGTGGCGTCCGTAAAGTAGTTGCCTCCAGGAAGTGAAAGCAGAAATTTATGCACTAGTTCAATCTACTAGCTCAATTTTACGTTATGTGTTAAATTTGTTTGCACTTAAACTTTGCTTTGCAAGATTTTTTATTTTGATTATTCTTAAACACAATATATAACTCCTCACCTCACAACAAACTGATTATGGACACGTGTTCCGTGGAGTGATCCGATATCTTGTGTTTATAATTTTGTCCTAGAGTCCTTGTAATATTTATTGATTATTCTTGTTTCATTGTAACTAGTTTGTGGACGATATTAAGAATTTTACAAGTAATACGTCAGTTGATGATTCTGTGGAATTCCAGCATAACTTGGAGTTGGTATCGGGATCGTGTATTGGAAATAGGTTGAGTATGAATCTGACAAATTGCAAGGTACCTTCTTTTTCCAGAAAAAAATCTCTCATTCTATTTGACTACTCTGTTGTGGTTGAAGTTTTGTGTCCTTGTAATAAAACTAAGGACCTTAGGGTGGAAGTCGATGTTCGTGTTGGTTTTACTGATCATGTAACAGAAATTGTTTGTCTTGCAACAAGATGTTTGGACTTCACCTTACGAAACGATCACCAATATAACTTGGTGTTATTTTTCCCTTTCTACGCCCAAAGCTGGAATACGCCTCGATAATATGGTGTGCATACTGTGATGTGCACAAGAATGTAATAGGAAATATCCAAAGGCGATTTCTTAAACATTTATAGTATAGAATAAACAATACCTACCCCCATCAAGGATTTCGTATTATTAAAAACCTTCACCTTAATCGTAATTAACACGTAGCAATGTTTACCTTACCTTTTTATTCAAATTGCTTCACAACGGAAATGATTCCACCTTTATGCCGAATAAGATGACATTCTTGGTTCCACGAGTAGCTGCGCAGAACGCCCTAACTTTTTATGCGTCGTCGGCGCGAACTAACTTAATGGTTAGATCTTCTGTTATACGCATGTGCAGCGAGTACAACCGGTTGGTTTCGGAATGTGATGTGTTTACCCGATTTTTAAAATAATTATTGAGTGGTAGAGGCATTTAATTATATTCTTCTTGTGCCTTTCATTCGTAAGGCCGTTTTAATTTAAAGCAATTTGAACAGTGTTAGATGTTTTATCTATATATTGAGCGTGGTGCATTTATTTTAGCTCTGCATTTAACCCCATATCGGTTATTGGAAACATTTTTCTCAGTTGAATCGTTAGTGTTTTAAGAGTGTTTATTGCTATAACCTTTAATAATGAAAAATATATCATAGGTAGTGCCATGAACGTTAAGGATAATAAGCTTCCTCTCATTGGAATTATGTAGTGTGTGCCTTTAGTGTATAAAGAGCTGTATGGCGTAGCGAGCATTTATATGGGTACGAGGTAATATCTACGGACTTATTGAAATGCATTTTACTTCTGAACGTGATCGATTTTGATCATTTGGTAATGTGTACTCTTGCCAATAATAAACAGTATATGACAATATTTTGAACTAAAATATACCTAATCTAAAAGTAACGTTAGTTTTTTCGTTGACTAAAAACAATTTAATTTTGTTTAACGTGCTTTCTTCATAGGCACATGTTGTATAAAGGTATGAGTTTATAATAAATCGACATATTGTAATGACCTCCTTTAATGACGTAAATAATTGGATATTTATGCTTTGTCCCGCGTTGGGCGCCAATAACCGTGAGGACCCCCTGATATCTGTATGAATAAATATTTATATTTATAAATTACCCTCTATAGATTAAATATGATTAATTCATCTTAAATTAATATTAAATTGATATTAGCCCCACGTTGGGCGCCAATAATTGTAATGGTCCCCCTACCTTATTTAATAAAAGCAAATAAGTAATTTAATTGACTTAAATAAAATGTATAGTTGGGTCTGATAAGTTGTAGTAATAACTCTTCTATTAGATAATGTTTCTGGGGTAGTAAACATTACTGTTCTAATAGGAATACGTAGGTGCTTATTAATTATTCCAAAATCTTGCATTTATTTACCCCAAATCATTTGCAAGTCATCTGTGCCATGTAGTATTGAATTTTTTATCTGCAGCTATGAATGTTACACGAAAAATTTTGTCAAGTTTCAGAATTAAAACGGTGAAGAATAAAGTAGTATATACCGTTTATTTCTTTCGCATTTCTGATGTTTGAGTCTTCCGTGTACGTTTGACGTTTTAATTAAAAAATATATTTGTACTTGATTAATTTCTTTAACTGTACAATTTCCATAAATTTCAATATTTTCACCGCCTCATTGAGCACGCCCGAGATAAAAAATAAATGCAAATTGATAGGGAGATACTCTCACCGAGAAAAGACGGAAGAAAGAGGAATATTTGCATTATGTAAAACAAATTGTGTTTGTAAAAATACAGTTATATACACTGGAACTTCTCCGAGGGCGTTTCGATAATTATGTTCCTTTCAGTAGTTTATTGAGAAGAGTTTAACACAAGTTAACTTTAAAATTTGGTGCGAAGAGAACGTTTGAAATCTAGAAATTTATAATTGATTTGTTATTGAAAGGTACTTAAATTAATAAACGTTTTCGTTCACATATCCGGGGCTTTAAAGATCAGATTTACATCTGAAGAAACCTAGGGTGAAATCGAATTACAAACAACGGAAAAAAGCATTAAACCGTGAACAACATCCGCCCGGCCGCAAAAGAAAGAGCTCGTCGACGTTCACTTTGAAGTAATCCGACATATTAAACGGAATGCCTTTGGATATAAAGAGGGGAATTTAAGTCGAAATTTCAGTCTCATCTCGCGCCGGGTCCGGCTTCCTATTAGGTAATTAAATTCTATTTATATGCGGAAGGCGATTTTGTTTTTAATTTGGCGCCTTTGACGGCTAACGGCCGCCGCTGGGACTTCGCCAATAATCCGGATTTAAAATTAAATTCCCGAGGTTCCCGGAAATGTATTTGTCTTTGGCGCAGAGTGGAGCGGAAGAGGAGCACTTAAAGTTGTCAAATATTTGTTCCACATATAATAGCCGTAAATCCTTAAACAAAGTCCTTTGACAGCAGTCGCTAATGAAAGTGGTATCGGCATTACTAGGGATATTTATTATATTACCCGCAATGTACATAGAGTGATGAGGTTCGATCAAATGATCCAAGCGAAAATTAAATCGATCGTTACAAAACGGTGAAAAATTCTTTTACCATAAATATCTGATAACGAATTTGTATTAGAGCGATTTGAATGAATATGGATCTTTATCAATTTCTGCATTATAATATTTAGTATCCCCACTGGGATTTGTAAACACTCCCTACATGTAATTTGCTAAGCATAATATCGATAAGGTTTTGCTTCACATCTGGCATAATTTTTCCCATTTCAATATAACACTGGTGTATAATTAATTTATTTCCTTTGTATTGACTGTGTAACATGAGAGCTATCATTTCGAAGAACCATTCATCAAAGTAAATGAGATGTGAGTCTTGAACTGGGCCAGTTTTGAGTCTTAAATCCATGTTCTTCAAGTAATTGATTCGTTCATCTACCTGAGTTGTATTGACTCCATTAAAAACATTGCAAAACATAATGGTTACTTCTCTGTAGATGTTGATCGCGCCCTTAAGAAGGTCCAATATAGACAACACCTGATAAACTCCACAACGCTAACTCCGGTAGGACCCCGCCAAAAAAAAATTTTAATATTATCTTTTCATAAAATAACGAAAGGAATTAACCGAGTCGTAGAAGACGAAAATATGCAAATCGGTTATAAATCGCCGAACACGCTTCCTAACCTTTTAGAAGATATTAAAAACAAACCGGAAATGAAACAAAAGTCGGGAATTTATAAAATTACATGTGGAGATTGTGAGAAAGTCTACATTGGACAGACAAAGAGGTCTATCGAAACTAGGTTATATCTCGCAATACCGACATGGGAGAGCAGATATGTCTGGTGTTGCTGAACATATGGAGGAAAACGGATATAATATAAATATAGAGAATTAAAAATTAATGAAATCGGTAACTTCGACGCGCGACTTAGATGCTTACGAATCCATATATATTAAAAAGAATAAACGGCTTCTCAATCGGGAAGAAGCGCTCCTGTCATTTTCTGTGCTGATGGATTTATTGGAGTCAAGCACACACCTAAGAACGCTCGGGTGGTCCTTCCAAGAACTTTTGTGTTCGAGGATGTATGAGAAGGTTGTTGATATGTTAGGGATAGGTAAAGGGAATAAGGGACAAGGAAAAGTAGTGCATGTTTTTAGTTATAGCTATTTTTGCGCTCATTCGGTTATAGCACTTGATAATGGGAATGCACGTATTCCCGAAACACGTGTCGTCCCGAATTAATTAATACTTTGTGCGGGAGGAGTAATTTATTGTGCTTTTTTACAACATTTTGTTAACGTATTTTTTAGTTATCTGTTCCTTGTCATTGTTTTTAGGATCGCATTTCTGTTGTAGTCTAAGTGCACTTAACATTAAACGTCAGCTGCGAGTGTTCATGTCACAGGTCTTTCTTTAATCTTCTTTTTAGGGAAGGTCCAGTTTCCACGCTTCTTTGCGGCTATCTAAACTTAATCCACTAATTTTAGTTCCGTTATATAACATGTTTTATTCTTTCTTCGTGGTGTGCCCAACTTAGTCATAAGTCATTGACTGACTTGTTTGGCTGCCGGGCTGGGGCGCGGGCGGTGCGTCTCGTGTATGTAAAGTGTTCCATGCCCTTGTTACTGCAGTGTTTATTTTTTTCTCCTGAACACTGTAGGGTACAGAGATAATCGATAACCCCGATCAACTCCCACAAGCTATCTCAAACCAAAGATCAAGTCGTTCAGAGAGTGATTCAAACCATCGACATCCATAATTGAAGCAATGTACTGGATATTGGCCTTGCAGCTTGTAGTAGCGATAAGTATTGAAAGAAGTTTTCTTTGTACTTCCTCCAATATGAATGGTGCGTATAAAAAGGTGACCAGATCGCGTAGGCATATTCTAACTTCAAAAGAAAATAAAACTAAAATGGAGCAATAATATGGGTTGTGGATATATTTTATTGATAGAGTAGAAGAGAGGAATGAAGATGATCCTATAAGTATAGAGAACAAAGAGGGCCCAATGTATTCAGACATTAGATATTTGAAGGTTTCAGATATAGAGGGAGAAGACCGGATTTTGCGATATTATGGTCTAGCTATTTTGATTTGCAGCATAAATTTCGTAAAATGAACTGAGAAAACGACAGCTCAAAGAAAGGGATTTTGGATGAGTAATTGTTTTTCTTTCATTTTTACGAAAAGAAATTGAAGACCAAATTATGCAAGCAGTTTAAAGAGGAAAGGTAAATTAAATAAAAAATATTTGAAGTGAATTATTAGATTATATAGATGATGTAACAGTGTTACTGATAAAGGCAATGATAATAAACAAAGGAATAAAAAAAAACATGAATGAGCTAGCGAAAGTTAATAATAACTAAAGGAAAGAGAAAACTAGCATTTCAGAGATCTACGTTACAAAATTAATGCAGATCACAAGGTTGAGAAAATCAAGAAATAAAACGCAAGTGCAATATTTAGTGACTGATATCAAAAATAAAATAGATAATGTGTACTTAACAAAAACTACTACTTTACCCCGTCTAAATACTGACTGAAGACTGGAGACTGGATACGTATTTCAACAACGAAGTTATCATGTTGTCGAAGGTTCTGATGGAATTAGTTTCTTTATTTCGTAAGTTTGTTGCCTTTACAGCGGATTATTTCTACATTCCGATCTTGATTAAGAGATCTTCCATGCAAGTTTGCTATTGGCCCGTTAAAGTGAATATGAATTCAATGTAAATAATACGTAATATGTGAAAAATTGAATCATTAATTGTCAAAGACTTTCGCATACAGAATCTCCGTTATGAAGCGAAAACATTTTAATGATGAGAAGATTTCCTAGCATGGTTAACACGTCCAGTTACCGTGACCTACAGAGGCAACTTGCTATCCTGAGGAAGTCACTTACAGTAGTGACAAAACGCCTAGTTCCCTCTTTTATTGTTACTTCTTCGTACGAGGGATGGTTGATAAATTCATCGGCCCAGGCAAGAGATGGCGCCACCAGTATTAAATCAATGTCGTTTTTCTTTCATATGACTACTGTCAATTTTTTATCCAGTTGCGTCATTCAGTTTGTGTTTGACAGGCATTGAAACCGAACAACTTTAGCATTTTTACAATTTCGAATAAAATCGAATATGGTGCTCTGATTATATACTTGTTTTTGAAAAAGTAAACGAACGTTGAAATCCACATGGAATTGAATGATGTTTATGGGAACTCTGAACCATCGATATCACCAATAAAATATTCGACCGCTGAATTTAAACGCTGCCTTACAAGCATTTTTGATGATGAACGTTCAAGCAGCCGAAAAGAGGTAATAGCGCCAGAAATGGTCGATAAAATCCATGGAATGATAATCTATGATCGACGAGTGTATAAATGCGAGATAGCTGAAGTTGCAGGCATCCCAACCGAACGGGTGCATAACATTCTATGAGTATTTGGGAATTAGCTCGCTGCCACATGGGTGCCCCATTTACTCTCAGTCGACAACAAACGGAATTCGGCTGACTATTTCTAAGGAGTCTTTGGCCACAGATCATACAGGTATCCCACTCTAGTCGCCATCTTGGTCAATTTCGATTTTCTTGGAACATGCCCAGATGCCCAGTGTCGTTAACGCAGTGGCAATGTCATTGTTTAAATATTTGAATTAAACACCATAATACTTTTCATATTTTTATTTTACGTGTTAACGCTACACTATATTACTACGGACTATATATTAAAACTATTAAAGTGGGAGAGCGTGTGTGTTTTTTACAGGATGCCCGTACAAGAAATAATACACGAACTAAACAACACTTATACACGGGCATGCAAAAGTTCTTGTCATACATTACAGTTAGCATATATGTTTTAATTTGGAGGTTAAATCACATGCGGTCTGGAATGGGAAACTGGATGGTGGGTTGGCTCACTGTTGTCCCCGCTGGACTAATGATGTGATTTGGGACCGATTCCAGACGCTTTGGGACGGCTGGACGGAATTCTGGATGCCTATGACTGCTACAGGATGATATGAACACGTAACACATGAAATGTGCTAAGCTGGGATTGTTGTTGTCTGACAGGTAGGTTTAACTCGATATTTACTATGTAGATTTAATGAACAATACCATCTTTTAGCTCCTCTATTATTATTAATTATTAACTAGAAAACCGGACCGTTTTACCAAACGGTAGATCCTTGAGTTGGTTATCAACATTCCAAACCAACCCAAAGAA
>JARFOC010001205.1:140589-154785 GCA_031763485.1 Osmoderma eremita | reverse complement strand
ATGTAGAGTGATACAATAGGCCTCAAGGCCGCAGTGTTAAGTCTCTGCATTAGGATAGAAACAAACAAACAAACAAAGTCTCAACGGGAAATAGGGGCAGCATTTGATATTTATTTTGAACATTATTTGGAAATTATGTAAATGGCAGTGCATTTTAATCAGAAGTTAATTTCAACAATTGTTAAACAATGATAATGTTGGTTATTTTTATTAGGAGGCAAACAATAAATATTTTTCCAAACTTACTTTTGTTGTTAAAATAAAATGAATATAGTTACTATAAAGTTATCATACTCTATATATATTTTTATTACAAGGCGACAATTAATAAACGACAAGTATTACTTTTCTCAAAGATGTAGTTTGTTTTTTATGAGTAGGTATATTATTTTTGTGTCCAATAAAAAAATATGCAGAACAGGAGACTGCGATGAATACCCCTAGCCTTGTATTTATGTAGATCTTTCAGGCTTATTTTCTACTATGTGCCTGTGTTTTCTAGTAAATGCACGCTATGCATTACTACCAACCGATGTCAACTGATGGTCACCTAACCGTGGCTCGATTTGCGTTTGTACAACGGATACGGCAATGAACTAGCGTCATCTGTGAACCATAGTTCAGTTGAACTCAAGATTAACTATAGTTGGTACAACCGGCCTTAAATATATGTACTGCAGATTGACATGATCACGGTAAGGGATTTAAAATTCATTTCAGTGTAGTTATTGCATGACCACAATATCTAAATTTCTAATAATAGTGAGGGATTAATGCCTGAATAAATCTAGTTTATATTAAATATATATAGGGTGCGGCGTCTAAACAGTCGGTTAGCGGAATATTGGGAACCATTACTAGTTGAATGCTGAAAGTTTGTCTTCGGGTGCTTTTGGTACCGATCTTTCAAATAAAAATATTGGCAACACTGAACAATTTCCGGTTATACCGACAACGAATGTCAACTTGCTTATTTTAAATGGAACACCCTGTATATTATTTCATTTTATGACGGAACATGTTACAAATGAGTTCTGTTAAGGTTTCCCTATACCTATCTTTGACAGTTTTTGAGAAAAATGGATTTTTGAAGAATTTTGACGTTTTATTGTCAACGAAATGAAAAATGAATAACAGAGAAACTACTTCAGTTAGGAGGTTGAAATTTAATAGTTATGTAGCCAGTACGTAGTCGTATTGTACAAAGTTAACAAAACCGTCAAATTAATAATACAGGGTGACACAAAATGTTGTTGACTTATACTAAATAATAAGGCGCAATAACTCACTTATTTTAAATGGAACACTCTGTACATTGTTGGCGCATATGATTTGTGTAATTATTATCTATAAGAGTTAATTGGCATTCCTTATGTCTATCTCTAATAGTTTATGACTTATTTGAGGTTTTTTTGTGATCTTCATTCGGCAGCGTGTTTAAACACGAAAGTAGAACTTCTTGTATTTTTTTTTAAATATCGCTCTCCTGTTAAATTATCATCATAAATGTGTAGTGACAAAATTCTATTGTTTTTAATTGCACAGAAGACCATTCCATGTACATTGAAATGCCTGTTTATGAACCACATGAGGATTTTTATCTTCCTAAAAGTGACTATTGTGGCGATTGAATAAGCCATTTTTGGCCAATTTTGCTTCATCGCACCATATAAGTGCCACAAAAGCCCCAATATGGTGGCCCAAGTGCATGTGGCTTCTTGCCACCCTCCCCCACCATCGAAGGGAATGAGGGGCATGAACACTAGTATACTTTAAAAGTGACTTGAAGACAGCGACTCCTGTAAAATTGTACTTTTTATTACTACGTTATGTTGATGTTTGCTACGTTTTATTTTGAGAAATTCCCAAGATTTCTAAGATACCCTCTTTATTCTACAAACAATTCCTTTTCCGTTGTATTTCAGCGAAAAGCATCAAACTCGAACGGGATAAACCCAGATAATGTAACAAAGTTTACGGAGGCTGAATAAAAAAAATATTTGCGATCGATTATGTACACATACCGTATCTGTTACGACTATTTATCTTCAAGAATTGATATTTTCCCAGGACAATAAAACTTCGGCAATATCCTATACCTACTCACAAGTAGAACGTAAAATCGGCCCTTACACATTTAAAAGTTTGTGTACCTACTATTGCTGTCCAAATAGAAATAAAGAAGGAGCTTGTCCCGATAACGAAGGACCGATAAAAATATATATAAACAATAACCACGGTTCATTCTAGTACATTCACTGGGGTCATAAATGTTACTATTATAACCTGATTGGAACTGTATACACGTGTAGTTTGACAATATCGTTAACGTGAACGGTTATGGTTATTGGTAGCTCATTGAGGAAATACAAATGGGCCAATATGATGGCGGATTTCGCTTATATAAATGTTATATTATGTGTTTAGGTGTAACGGAGGAGCGATTCAATTATAGCTTATATCGCTTGTAGAAGTTTCGGTGGATATTTCTGCAGGTAACGAGACGCTTCGTTGGGTGGCACATAAAAGTTATGGCGCTTCTAGGAAATAAATGAATAAATAAATAAATAAATTTATTTGCCTAACAGATCGAAATCCAATAACTTGAAATCGAAGTGACCCAAGCACACACGAATTTGCATTATAGTTTAATAAACATGTATTAAATCATATTTTGGTAATTGGTAATTTTTTGGTAATGGTATACTTAATAAACGTTTACTGCCTCCGTAAATATTTTTAAATACTAGAGATCGAACACACTCCTTCCTTATAATAGATTCATTAATTCAAGACTCATATCTCCGAGGAGTGATTCAATATTGCTTTTTCGTATCAATTACACGATATTTGAGCATTGTAAAACTACTAGATATAACGGTGTTTTCTAAACGACTATTACACAGAAATCAAACGTTAATAATTGGTATATCGTAGACTGCATTTTAACTATTATCACACCGGCATTTTATCTTTTATGAGAGGTTGACACGAACTATAATTATACTAGTAGCATAAACCAAAATTAAAGGTGTATTTAACTATTTTGTATTTCCTGGAGAGTGATAGGTATTATTTTCAATCTCTATAAGTTACTTAATATTGTACTGTAAATGTAACAGCTAAATAAAGTTTATTATAAATAACGGTAAAGACTAGAGCTAAACTGCGAAAGTATATATAATAATAATAATATATCCTTGATTCTCAGAGACCATGTACAATAAAAATCATAAGCATGCCTGAAACACGTCAAAGGAAAATATACATTTAAATACTAACAAAAAAAAACTTAAAATTAATGGAATTAATAGTTACGAAAATCTTCCATAGAATAGCAATTTAAATTTAAAAGGAACCGTTTCACTGCTGATTTGAATTCTACTATACTAGCTAAACTTCTTAAATATATAGCGAGTTTATTAAAAAGTTGACAACCTATATATTGCAGATTTTTTTGATACATTATAGTATTGTACTTAGCTGACAAACTGGTATTTATGAAATGTTGTACATTGTTTTTACTAAAACTTTCTTTAAATATGAAGACAAAACACAATACATTTAAAATATATATGTCGTATACTGTTAGTATATGCTTACACTGAATAATTATTTTGCACGGTTGGGTAGGTTTTAAATTATATATTATACGTAATGCCCTTTTTTGCATTAAGAAAATTCTTGATATACCTGACGCTGAACCCCAGTGTATTATTCCGTATCGCATAGTAGCTACAAAGTTAGCATAATATCTAGGTAAAGTTAGGTAAGGAAGAATTATGTACAAAGCTTACTCGACACACTTGTTTAACAGATAAGGCAGGTTGATAAAATTTATATCCATTGCACTGTAATGTTGTTGTAATATAAAGATAAGATCTAAACAGGATATTCTAATTTCAGCGTAAATCGTTTAATGAATGTATGCATACAGGATGACGTGCTGTAAAAAACGCAATTTTTTTAACAGGTTGGGTGCATCAATATCTCCGAGTATAATACGATACAATAGCATTATATCTTTTTGGCGTAGTTGAATAAATTGCCAGTGAAATTTTAGCACAGAGTTATGGTCGAAACTTTGAGGAGATTTCACATTATTTAAATTGAAATATGGTTGTTTCATCAGTTTTCGCTACACTTTCTCAAGCTAAACAGAATATGTTCAATAAGAAGATGTCCATGTAACACCAACATATTCGAACTTCAGGTTTACAAAGGCGAAATACAACGGTAATATAGATTCAATAGCAGTAAATTATTTAAAAGTTGTCATAATAAATCCCAGCGTTTGAAAGAAACATGTCAAAATATCGATAATCCGATGAGTAAAAGTTAGTTTCGAATTAAATGTAACTCCTGCATTTTTTGTAGACAAACCACTCGGGATAATACAGCTATTAAGACGATAATTGTATGTGACTGTATTGGGTTTGCGCGTGTAGATTATATATTGGTATGTTTATTGTTAATTTAGTTTTAGAGCACCAACGGCCAAGTATGGAGAGTTGTTTCTGGAAATATTCGCAGTCGTTTGGTGTAATACTTTTAGAATACAATTTAAGATCGTCTAAATGAAGTAATCTGCCACAGTTTAGTTCCGCGGCTAAATCATTAATAATCGTCGGAAATAATAATGGACCAAGATTGCTCTGAGCCACACCAGATGTCGGTGAGATGATACGGGAGTAGTGATCCATATGTGAGACAATAGGATGTTGTGGTCTATGCGGCCGAATGCCTTTGAGAAATCCGTAGAGATAACGTTAACGTGTTCGATACTATCTAAAGATTTGGATATAAATTGAAATAATGGCCAGGTTAGTAATAGTTATTCTCTTATTAATAAAATCGGGTTGGTATTCCAATAGTAGGTTTAAACTGCCGATGAATATCTTTCTACCAGCACATTTTAATGCTTTGCTAAAGTATCAGCGAAATACGAGGGATGTCTGGTTACTAATGTACGTTTGCGATACACAGCGTCTATCAGGTTGAAACTTGCACACATTTTAGATGTGCATTATATGCACATGCTTTATGAGTCGAACACAAGTTAGTGTTTGGTGTAAACAGTTCAAAAGTGGACGCACAGCTCTGAACGATGATCCCGAAGGCGTGCAAAAAAAAACATCAACAGCGATAACGGATGAGAATCCAGACCAGGCACTTTCTGATTTTCATCTTTTTGGGTCGTTGAAAGCTCATTTGTCGGGTAAAAGGTTTGAAGACGACGACGAAGTTCAAGATGAAGTACGACAGTATTATACAAATTTGGGTCGCACCTTTTACGAAGAGGGTTTACAGAAGCTTGTGCCTTGCTGGGATAAGTGCCTTAACATTGGCGGCGATTATGTTGAAAAGTATCTGTCAGTTCACGCTTTTACTTAGTGTATGTTTGATTTCCATAAATGAAGTAGGTAGTCTGTCTGTAATTCACAAATGTACCTTAGTAACCGGACATCCCTTGTATCTTCTTTCTATGCATCATGAACATAATTTAGCGATTTCCCAACAATCTGGAAAAGTACATAGATGTTTATTGTTGTTGTTAATTTGAGTCATATGCTTTCAAAATGAAAATAGATGATTTCCTCAATTATCAATTATTAATTCTTCGATATATTTTCCACGCATAGAGTGAAATATGTGTTGTTGTCATAAACCTAGCTTATTTATTTAAGCTAAGATGTACAGGGACAAGTGAATGGACAAAATCCCCCTCATGTTACTTTGCAACACTCATTTAATTTGCTGAATATCTTAGTAGATAGATTGCAAAATGCATAGAAGATAAAAAGAGTGAAATTCACGAAAACATCTTCCGCGAGGATGTACTCTGTCATATTAAATAATTACGGGGCATAAAAGCAGATTTCCCTATCTCGAAAAAGACTGCGCACCCCAAAATAAATCCATACGCACACACGGGGGAAAATACATGCAATCCTACTCTGCTCTCTAATCGTATTAAGTGCAGGGCGACGTTAATGTATGGGTAACGCTTGAAGTATTTACCAGACGGTTTTAGTAATCGAATTTTCCGAAGTGAAATATTCATGGAAGGTAATTATACATGTATACCGTCTCAAAGTCGATCTCCATTAGCGGGTTAGCTGCCGCTAAACGTTTTTTGGGAATACGGTAAGTTACTTACGCATTCTGTCAGTTCTGACAAGATGTACCCACTTACTCTTTTTTGAATGGGAACCGCTTAAAATTGGCTTCCAACGGTCAAAGGAATAATGTTTCTTTTTAATTTCCACGTTTAAATTATCGAAGTGGAGGTAGACACTGGCAAGCATAATAACTATATAAATATACAAAATTTAGGTAATAATGAAAAACGAGGAGTTAGGATGCACTGGTTGCTAACTGTTTGCATTTTAGCCGAAACGAGATCTTCAATACCTTTTCGTTATCTGAAAGTCTTGTTGCACCATTAATGAGATGAAAACCATTACCTAAAAGTACGTGTATACTAGAATATTCGCAATTTACTAAAATAATACAATAAAACTTTTAACTTTTAAAATCGGCATCATTTAATTGCTAATGTATGATATGATCACAATGTATGATCAACCTCATGGCCAGATAGTTCGAAATATGTACCCATAACTATTTATGAAACTAAAAGAGCTGTAGAGATCAGTCAATAAAACATAACATACTGTGCCGTACAAAATGTTTGTACTTTTTTTGGATATTTTTCTACATAGATCCAACAATTTTATTGTGTTATTACACCATTCTTTTTTTATTTTTAACGTCTTCGAAAAGTAAAGACTACAAAAGAAATGCTATTAGATTTATTTCAGGAGCCAAAATTGGCTTCTTTAAGGTTCGTCTAAAAGGTATTGAAAAAGTTTGACCTCGACTCACCAAGCAACACAATTTCCTTTTTCTGTCCAATACCCCGATTCGGGGGTACAGCCCCCGCCCCCAAGATTTGACTGACTTTTAAATTTTTGTAAATATCTCGGAAACTATAAGAGATTTTTTCCTTTTTGTAGAATATAATTTGAAGTATAGTACATAGTGCCAAGATGACCTAAATAATTTTCGCAAAAAAATTATAACGGGGGGCCGGGTACCCCATATCCCCTTTTATTTTTATTTTCCACAAACAATGTCGATGTTATGTAGAAAACGGTGATATATAGCAAATTTTGACAGCTAATAACAAATATATAAGAAAACGGTCATGGAACATTACTTCTATGAGTACAATTCGCGTTATGGCTTGAGATTACTTGCGCAAAACTTGAAACATTTCAAAAAATTTTACGACCAAAAATCTCACATTATTAATCAGTGCTTCAATACTTGCTTCAAAGCTTCATTTCTTCTATATAACTGTGTACATCACTTAATTCGGCAGATATATCTTGTAATAACTGAAACATTACATACGCATTACCTCATTTATTTAGAAATTCTTGTTCATTCTGTGTTCTTGTGCATTACATTCTTTCTAACTACATGTAATTAGGTGTCATTCTGTCATATGGCTTCTTTGGCCTGTTGAATGACCTATATTAGTAAATTAAAAATAAAATAAAATTACATATCATTAATTGTCGTTATAAATATATACATATTTACCCAGAAATTATTTATTAGTTTCATAACGTTCCCAAGAACTACCGTAATATAATATGTGATTGAAATGACCATAGATGGACCTTTCAAATAATGTATGAGAAGCATTCTTTTTGTAGAAATTAAATTTACAGTTCCGCATAATATTTTACACAGCAATATTAACATAACTAACACGTTTAACATTGATATTATAATTGAAGCATTCACTTTATATACGCATTATGATAAGTGTATACGTGATAGAATACTTGTACTTTTAGTTAATCGAGATTTACATCGATATAAACATCAGATTATATTTCTTGGAAGCGTTATCGAAATAATTAATAACTTCTAGATAAATATCTATATATGTATTTACAACGACAGTCAATGACAAGTAATGATTCATTATCGCTTTCATATCTTTGTTATTAACGGTCTAAATTTGATATACAGCAGCGTTTTCCACATAAAATCAACTTTATTTGTGGAAAATAAAAATAAAGAAAAGTTAAAAAAACGGGGGGTATGGAGTACTCGGTCCCCCATTATGGTTTTTTTCCGAAAATAATTTGCATGATGCTTGGGACTATGTAATATACTTCAAATTATATTCCACAAAAAACAAGATATGTGTTATAGTTTCCGAAATATTTACAAAAATTTTAAAATCATTCAAACATTTGAGGGGGGCTGTATCCCGAAATCGGGGATTGGGTAGTAAAATAAGATGGTGTTATTCTTATATCAAAGTACTCGTTCGGTATCTGCAGTTTCATTGAAATCGGGATGTGCGGGTTGCCGGTGTTCCCTTGTCAGTAAATGACTCTAAATACGTATTTCGAAAACCCTCAGAAAATAACTGCAAAGGTAAAAAGTGTTAGGTATAGTATGTAGCGTGCCGATTCCATTTGACGTATTTTGTAAATAAAATGAATTATCCGTGCGGATTGGGGGTAGCAAGGCCATCTAGCGGTGGATAGATTAGACGCGACGGTCGATAGCGATCGGTTATCGGATATCGCCACAGAAATCGATAAATCAGATAAAATCTAGGGTTAGGCGTTGTAAGCGAATTTGTGGTCAAACTCGTTCTTTTTACGTCTCGCAGTCTTTGAAGTAACACCTGTTATTGGATTTTGCGGAACATTTAGTTTTGGAAAGTAATTTTTGCGGAAATATTTAGGGGAAATCCGCCCTGTAATACAGGGATTAACGTTCGCAAGATTTTTGTGGATTAATAGACTCGACACGTGGCGCATAAACGAAGCCTTCGTCACCCAGGGCTTCTTTTCTTACCTTCGTTAATTGTATCCCTTAGTTTTGGGGATTGCCATAATTTTGGTGCTTGCCAATCACAATCGGAATTTCTGGGGATAAATCCACACCAACTAGCTAGTGGGACGCGGTCTGCCGAGCGAATGGTGGCCGATTCCTTCCACCAGAAACCGATTCACCTGGATTGAGGCACGAACTTACCAAACAGGTCGGATTTAACCATTTATTTGACAATTGGCACACATCGTGGAATTTCTTTAAATATATGTATACATTTGTTCGTTTCTGGTAAACTACTTAATTTGAAATTTAATAATTTAATGGCCTTCAGCCACGTTGTATGTTGCTGTAAAGTTGAGTGATCACCAATATATTTGTTTTACGGTTTCAAGGGCTTCACCCGGACAAACCTGTCACTGTTAACTTCAACCTGAATAACCTCATAACTTTAATTTGTTTTTCTTACTTATTAATTATATCAATACATATCAGTAATACACCAAAGTTTGTCTTACTTAATGAATTTTGTAAGAAATATCTAACCTGGACGATATTCACCCCCTCCGTACGTGGAATCTCGGGGTAAAAACAATTTTTAACGGAAATGGCGCCAACTCTTTAACCCAGCAGTCTCAAGCTGGCCGGAGCAACCCCGAGTATGGTGGGTATCAAATAAGGGTTTCAATTGTACCTTTTCATTTGTGGCGTCATTGGTTCTGGCTGCCGTTTGTGGCATGTCAGAAGTATTTACAGGTCAAAATTTCAGAATACGCTCTCCACCTTGCAGTTGCTTCCATGAAGATTATAACTTAAATGTCATCGCATTTAGAGTTATTTACTCATTGGAATATTAGGGATAATTTGATTTCGTCTAGCACTGCATGTGATTTTTGTCATTTTATCGGTAATCTCCATTCGATGCCACTAGACGCCGATAACTATGTACGCGAAGTATGTTCGGATAATGCGTGAGTGTACCTGATGCGAAGCCCATCGCCCTAGACTCTACAGTAATTACTTCAATTAATTTCTTGTCGATAACGTATACAAAATCATCATCATTCCGTAAGCGCCTAGTCTAGCCACCAGCTAATGGAGATTATCGCTCTATCGCACCGATATTCGTTCTATGCCCGACCTCTCTGTTCTCCCGGTTCTCTCTCTCTCGCTCTCTCTCCCTCGTTATAAATGACTTGCTAGTCGATAAATCTGTAATTGACATAGTAGTTCGTGAAATTCCATCTAGTCGGTGTCGCATTTCGAATACATCAGTTTCCATCATTATTACGTAAATGGTTTATTATGAGTAAGCTGGTGCGGTCTCTCCGATAATTAGATATGAAACGCTATATGTACAACGTTGAAGAGCACCGCGCATCATCATTACGGATGAGATATACGAACTGGCGTCGCGTCGCGTTTTCCAGATATATATGGACGTGTATCCGCCTGTGTGCGATGAGAAGCCGGAACTATAACTCAGAGGGCGGCGGATACAGTTATAGGCGTATTTACGCAGGTAAATCATGTGTTATTCGAGAATTTCGACTGTAGTCAGGAGAGTCTAAAGTTACTTGTAACGTAGACTCTCCTTTTCTTTGGTGATTTCTAAGAGATTGTTCGTAAAAGGTTGTAATTATAATTGATTATGAGTCATACTATTGTTGCGTTCCGTACTACTGTCCTAAAATCGGCGATTTGATTTTTAGAAAAACACAAAGTTCTAACTTTATTATTGTTTAGCACGAATATATATTTCTGTATGAAGATTTGATGATTTGAGAACAACGGTGTGTTACTGAATGATCTTGAATACCGAATGATACGGTGACGATGATCTGATATTGAATAGGTCCCTGTTTTCTATTACAATTAGTTTTATACTAGTATTGAAACAGCGGAAACAAAGAAAGAAATATTATTTCTTACTGGGGGAGTTCGTTATCGTTGAAGTTCATATGTGTGCCCTCAGAGCGGCGTAATTAAGTAAGTAGTTTCAATAATTGTGCGATATCGGGCGAACTTCGACTATACCAGACCGTATTTTTACAATAGAACAAAGAAACTTAATCTAACACATAATTAAATTTACGTTTTAGGACCTAGAGAAAATTTAAATAATAAATTCAGTTGTAACTGAAAATAAATGTGGTCTATATGAGAAAATATGATGGGAATAGAAACAATTAGGAAACGAATATATGCATTTGATGCACTATAATTAAGGGTTATCTAAGGGTCATAGTAGCGAGGAAGAGCTTTTGTCTTAAAAGTCATTTAGAAATGCATTAAAAATACTTAGAACTAACACTTGAAATATATACAGGCTGTCACATATCACTGTAAACATTGTGGTTATCCATCACTATCAAAAAAAAATTCCACGTACAAATACAAATGGATTTTTGGTGGTGCGAATTGAACTTTTAAATATCTTAATTTCTGAATGAAAAGTAATTCATCTAAAATTGTCCCTAATTGTTATAGCATAGTTGTAGATTACTCAGGGCGGGTATACAATAGTGGGATAAACGGGATGTAACTACATCCAGAACAAGTTTATCTGAAAGTTATACTCAGGGCAAGGGATTTTATACCTTATTTTATCTTACTTATTTGAATATATCTTTAATTCCATAACCGTAACACGCAGAATACTCAAATACACATGGAAACATCAATTGGTTCCATTAAAAATCCAGAACAAATTATAATTTTGCAAAATTAGTCTCTTTAGAAGGCTTATTTAAAAAGAATATTTTTCTCCCTCCATGCGACAGAAGTTACTCCATCCTTAACGCTGTTCTGTAGTTAAACAAAGTTAAAATCTCTTGAAGAAAGTTTATCGCGACGCGAAGAGCAATTAAAGGAAAACAAACTTTGTTGAGTCGTAAATATTTTAGAGGGAAAATGTGTTGTGGGGCCATTCTCTTTACTGTATATAAAGTCTTTTTGATTGTACTTCCGAGATTCTGTGGAATTTAATTTAAGGCTTAAGCATTATTATTATCTCACTTGCTGAGCAGAGAGATAATTAAACTTGAAATTAAAGTATATCTTTTAAGATATTAATATCAAAATATGTATGATCTGCGGAAGTCGTAGCACATACACTATGTTAACGGGTAGTATTGTCAAGTATACAGTATTACACAGCCTAGTGCGATAATAGAGTGTAACATGATTTGCTCACAGCGATAAGAGGGGAAACTGGGACGAAGACAGTTAGGGCTATGATTTGTTTTAGTCTGATCACTCTAGCCGATGTGAATGCGCGTAAATCATCACTCACATTTCCAAATAGACGTATTGCATGTGTCTTTTTACTTCTTTGTCGATAATTGGAGTAGAAATGATCGAAAGGTAACAAAATATATGAGTGAAAATAATTTTGTATGTGCATTAAAAAACCCAATAGTATGTAAATGTATATTAACAGTAAGATATGGATAAAAACGAAAATTAGCGTCCGCTGTTAAGAATTTCATAATTAAAGAAATAATAAAATTAAAATTTATCACATTAAATTCACTCCTTTCTAATTCTAAACAATGAGCAGTCGGGCTATAACAATACCACGGGAGTGATTGGTAGTAAGCAGTTTGTAATTTTGTTACATAATTCGTCTCATTTATTAGCTATTTCTTCGAATCTGCAAATTCGGAATTTTTTATATCCCAACTAAAAGAAATCATTTGTTCTCAGAGCGGGAGTTCAGCAGGCCGTGGATTTGTCTTCCGTTTCGAAAGGATTCGAAACGTCGGACGTGTGATTCAGATATTGTGGCACACTAGTATATGCTACTGAAACCATATATTTTTATAACAATATTTGGTAATCCGCGTACAAAAGGAACAATAGTGTTTTATAACAGTCTAGTTACTTCTGCGCATTTAACACATAATTTATGCGGATCTATCTCATCCATGTGCCACGAAACACTCTTATCCAAATTGACATCGCATGGATTTTCTTCCTCTGCAGTCTCATTTTTGAACTCATATTTAAGCAATCGAGTAAGTCATGTTTCACCCAATGGCTTCATTCAGACGAATTTATTGCTACTTCTGGTGTGCCACAGGGGTCGAATCTAGGGCCGCATAAGAATAGATTACTTAAGGTTAACCAGAAGCAGAAATAGTACACATTATTATGCGGCAAAATGTTTCAACGCCTTACCAAAAATTGTAAAAAATGTATCTTCCTCAACTTATTTAAAAAAGATAATGAAAATTTATTTAATTAAAAAATGCTCCTACTCTGTCTCAGAATTTCTTAGTAATAATTTTGACGATTGAATTACTGAATGTTGAGTGTGTTTATTAATAATGTAGTTTAGTTAATTATCTAATATTAGTTTATTTCTTCCTTGTGTTCTTTTTGACGTCCGTAAACACTTTTTTGTGTATCAGCTTAAATAATAATAATAATAATTAAAACCTTTAAAATGTTATAAAATTGCTGCTTTACACTTTGGCCTTGAGGCTCATATTCAGCATTCATTCATGATGTTGATATTTTCTGAACGCAGTAGAAATATGCAGTTCACAAAAAGAATCGCCACCAAGTAACTCCAAGTAGTTCAAACTAGTACTGAAGACCCATCAAATGTTTTGCCTGTCTCCCCGGCAAAGGAGAACCTTGTGTTGCCAGATAAACACTACAAGTCTCAAAACATTATTTACACACATTATATATGATAAATATACAATAATTGGCTTGAAACTTTCGAAGTGTTAGTTGATTAGGTGCTTGGTTATTTCACAAACACCATATTTACAAAGGGCTCCTTTTCTATAGTGGCAAAAATTAAATTTAAACGAGACAGCTGCTGGTCATTTTCAATGCACAACTGATCCAGTTCCTAAACTTCTTTAATTTAAAATTCCAAGTAAATCCTGGTGGGATATATAAAAATACGGAACCGAAAATTTATCTATTTACTCCATGCATTTCATAGTTTTGCTAGAAAGCTTGCCCAGTACTACGATATGGAAGTTTCGCTTGTTTATGAAAATTAATGTAAATGACGTCGAAGCAAAAGCAGATAAATCTACTGTAACGTGCCGATTTCATGCAAATTATATTTGTAAATAAAATAAATTATCCGTACGAATTGGGGGTAGCAAGGCCATCTAGCGGTAGGTAGATTAAGCGATGCGACGGTCGATAACGATCGGTTATCGGCTATCGCATAGAAATCGATGTCAGATAAAATCTAGAGTGAGGGTTTGTGGGAAGATTGATAGTCAAAATTCGTTCTTTTAAGTCTTCAAGTGGTCAAAGTCACACGTGTTTTCGGATTGTTATGGAATATTAGTTTTG
>JARFOC010001205.1:103548-128530 GCA_031763485.1 Osmoderma eremita | reverse complement strand
CGCCAAGAGTAACTGTTGTATTAGGATTAGTAAGTATTCTACACACAAGAATAAACTTACTTCTCTTAAAGAAACTGGCCCAAGACCGTCTAATTTCTTACGATTAGAAAATACTCTTCTCTGTGTAGGGTTCTCTTTATAATCGCGTTTACTCGGCGGGAGAAAACTGCCCAGTGCTGCGGTACGGATAACGCCCGTACCACAGAAGGTATGCTTCGTACGGTTTGGCAACATTCTAGCAATAATACACAAATCAAAATAATCTAGGGGACAAGGACGGAAATACATTTCTGCTCCACATAGGCGCACCATTGTTTGTTGTATATGAAGGTATAGGTCGACCATCATTACTTGTTTACTTTTAGGGACAGTTAAGAATACTTAATGAGAAAGTCTGTTTATTTAGGAATAATTTTCAAAATTAATGAATTTTTAGAAAACCTATGAAAAAAAAACAATAACAATCAACAACATGTGACAATGAGTGCAATGTCAGTACCCTGGGGCCTCCATGAGTGTTGACTACCTTTCTGCGCCTGTTTCGCGTACTCATAATCAAGTTGTTGTTATTGTTGTTTGTATCCTAATGCAGAGGCTTAGGATACAAACAACAACAACACTCTACATTAGGTTTGTGTACGTGTGTATCGTGTGTGTGTGTGTGAAGTGTATGGCTTGTTACTACCTCTCCTCGTCGTAGAGGGCAGCAGTGTTGATTTAATGCTCAACACTGAAGGGTACCGGGAGTGGTACCGACCACCCTTGCTACAACCGATCTTTAGAAAAATCGGCCGCCGCAAGGGAAAATCGAACCCCGACATCCTGTACCTAGCGCTCTTACCACTGCGCTATCCCGACATTTCTCATAATCAAGTGGTCTGGCTCTTGTTGATCGATGGCATTCCACTGTTCTACAAGACACTGATGCAATTGTTTTGTTTCAAAGACTAGATTTTTACGCAGTATGCTTCATTGCAGCAAATCCTATACGTGTTATGTGGGATTTAAATCAGCTGATTGCGCTGACCATGGCAAAACATTAATTTCGTGGTTTTGAAGAAATGCACGAATGATACCTGCAGTATGCGGACGCGCATTGTCGTGCGTGAGTCGAAAATTTTCGCCAATTCTTGCAGGGCAATTCTAGCACAACGTTCTGGTGGATAATGTCCCGATAGTCAATGACATTTAAATACCAATCCAAGAGAACGGGGACAGTTTTTCCATCAAGAGATATTCCACTCCATACCATTACACTACCTCCTTGGAAGCTGTGAACAGTTTGGCATGTAGTTGTTCGTTCTGCGTTCCCGGGACGTCTCCACACTCTCCTTCTTCTTGTATATGGCCCCAAACCGAACCGGGATTCGTCAGAAAACAAAACAGGTGCCCAGTTTTGTTGATCACAATTTAAATGTTGCTGCGCTCATTTTAATCTTCTTCCGCGATTTTCTCTCGACAAAGCAGAAACTATCAGAGGACTACGGGCATTAAGACCATCCGCATGGAGTCTGTCGCTCACTGTTTGATCGCGTTTTAACACATCATGTGTGTCGCAAATCGCCAATTCTGTTGCCGTAGTGTTGCGGTTTCTTAATGCTCAAAGTCTCAAGTATCTGTCGCGAATTGGTCGAGTTGTTCTTGTGCGTCCTGTATGAGGTTCGCGCACATCATTGGTTTGCTGATATCTCAACCACAAACGATTGATGACACCTTTTGACGTGTTGAGAGCTTCCGCAACGGTCCTTTCAAGCATTCCAATAGGTTTTAATTGCGTATCACGTTGTAAATGATGTCTCTCCATCCTCAATTAATACTAAAGAAGCTGGAAAAGATAATTGATCGCAATATAAACACAAAAATTTGTAATAATAGCAAATCAACAATTCCTACTTCTTTTTTAATTTCCACTGATTTTTTAGTTAATAAGGTCTTATTGTCACTTAAACTATCGAAACACCAGCAGCAAACTGTATTGACGTTTAAAATGTCATTACGAATCTTTGGTTATCCATATTTGGCTCGTAAACTACTAGCAAATAGAGCCTTGTCCCCTAGATTATTTTGATGTTTGTATTTTAATTTTGGAATGCAAAGCGAAAGATTTTTAGATTTGTATACAGGTACCTCCTTGCATGGTACTAAATTCTGAAATAAATAAATGGCAAGAGAAATTACACCAAACGTACTAAAGAATTCACGTATGCCATTATAAATGTTGCAGATATCTGCTTTTCATCATTTCTCAAAATATACTTGGCTGACTTTCCATCTTTTTCTGCTATCTACGTCTTTAAAAATGTATGGTAATACCTATAGCAGAAAAAAGGCGCGGAAAACGACGGAATGGAAAGCATTATATATTTCTCGTACGTGTGTATGCTTTGTCTTATACCTTCGTGAATATGAAAACCCCATTTCCGCCATTGGAATGAGTTCGTGGAAAGTTTTCCTCTCGCGAAAACTTTGATTTTATTGCTTCTGACGTAGTCTTTGCAAATGGTACTTGGGGGATATTCGCCGTCGTTTTGTTCGGATGCAAAACGAAAAGAAAAAGGGGTCGGCGGGCAAAGTCTTCCCAGTTCTCTGTGTTCACAAAGGATCGCCGATCTTCTTTGTTATTATCATTAGACAATACAGAGGCTTTACGGGCATACATAAGTGTGTGAGAACGAAAGAGATGTACGAATATATTTTAGTCGAATAAATAAGTTCATCCCACCAGACAAACGGTTTGTTTGTTTTTCTGAATTGTTTCTGCTTTTGTTAAACACAAATAAGCGTACAGTTGGGTACACAACAATATTTACATTACCTGCGGAATCACCCTTAATTTCTCTCTCATTTATTATTTATCTCTTTGTTAAGAGAATAAACGGGATGATGTGAGTGCAATTTATAAAATAAACAATAATAAAGGAAATACGACAACTTAACATTTCTTGTGAATTTAATCTACATTTAAATTACTTTTTCATTAAACCCGTTGGTTGTTAGCGGTTTTTTTGATTTGACCCTTTTTGGAAATTTTCAGAAAGGTTTTCTTCAAAATTGAAGGCGCTAAATATGTTATGTGCTTTTAGGTTTCTAGACAAACACAAGTTATTCCCATAACAGATTTTGTGAAAAATCAAAGATACATTTTTCCCTATTTGAAACGATATTTCCTACTGGCATTGCAAACAATAACCTTAATATAACACACAATATGAATCACCATCGAAGAGGACGCCAAACGCGATTTTTATTTCAGTGTGAAATAGACCTTTGTTGTTGTTGTATTAAATTATAAAATATAAAAGTATCATAATGTAAATTTAGCCAAATCAAAAGAAAGTAAAGAAATAGTTGTCAAAAATTGCATCACACTATTAAGTTAAAATTATTACTAGAAAATTATTTCAGAAAGAAATGCTTCCTGACCTTGTAAATTATCCAAAGTAAATGCGATTCAGTAACGATTAAAAACCAGAAATAGGTGTGGCAAAGAGTCTTGCCCTGCCACATTCCTGATATTTACCTTTGGAGAAGATTAACCCATTTCAAACACCTACATAAAAAAATCCTTGTGACTAATCATAGCAAATCCCAGGTATCTTTTCAACGAGTAACATTCCAAAACACAAGCACAAGTATATAATAATTACAAATGATGCAGTATTGTAATATATATATATATATATATGTATATATATATATATATATGTATATATATATATATGTAGAAACAAAAATACCCTTACCAGCTTAATGAGCGAAGAACTCTAGATACGTATTTCGGCAACTAAATTGCCATACTCAGGGAATCCGCAAAGGGAAATAATGTTAGACGTAGTATCCTGGAGGATATGCACTATACCAGAACACCACCTGAAAACACTAATCTCCAGCTTACAATCTATATCTATATATATATTCCTTAATGCTACTTCGTCACGCTCACTGAACCGCAACAATTTTCAAATTTATTGCAGTGAGTAAATATTGTTAGAATGAAAGACAACCAAAAGGTAATATATTGTGGATTATGAACATTACATCTTGGAATCATCCCATAGCATAATTAAGAATATCACATCCGCTACAAATTTGTTTATAATTGTCACACAATTTATCCTAAAAGTTCGTATAAACTAGAATGCGGGGTGGATCCTTTATCAGAATTCATAACTTTGTCCTTAATCTTATGAATGTAAATACTCACATTACTACCCACTTCTCTAAAATTTTAGTTATTTCACTAACCCAGGATTGTCGGTTGATATATCGTGACCTGTTTTTGTAATATGTAACACCACACTTTCTGGTCTACCACCCATAAAATGAGCAATATGCTTTTTAAAAGGTGTTAGAACAATAGTTGACGCAGGACTTAGGAGGAACAATGCAGTGTGTCTAAACTATTCCCGAAAGTCTCGTTTTTACAAATCCTTATAAGCTGTTTTATCTTCCACATATGACATTCACATTCACATTCATCGTTGCCAATGTCAACACAACGCTTTCATTATAACTTTGCGCTGACAATAGCATCATTTGCAATTCTGAACGACTCTAGGGCAGTTGCTCTTCCTTCTATAGGCCTCCATAATGATAAGTCCTCAAGTGTGTCAACTCCCTTACAGTAACTGGTATAGCAAATCAAATGGGAATCGTTACTGCTGTTCGTTGCTTCAGCAAGTTGTATGGTAAATAATTTTCCAATCAACGCAGAATCAAGCTATTACTCGATGTCCTCATATACACAATTATATCATTAATTCTTCAGGAAATTGTATCCTTTGACGAATGATTGTTCTTCAATTGCTTAGAATAGCGTTCACCAAACCTTGTTTCTGCTGTGTCAATGGTAGCTGATAGAATTAGTTGTTCTGCAATAGTAGGTTCCAAATTTAAAGACTGGAATCTCCTTTAGAGTGGAATAAAAGATACTCTTTTTCGCAATCGCCATGTAGAGTTTGAGAATTTCTTCTGTATGGAAGAACGAGTTGAATATAATACAGATGAGTGGCGTTTGTTATTTGACTCTTCCAAATTAAGCTTGAAAGCGGTGCTACTCCACAATGGAAATAAGTTCCCCTTATTTCCATTGAGGAGTAGTACGGCTTTCAAGCTTTATTTGGAAGAGTCAATGAACAAACGCCACTCTTCTGTATTATATTCAATTCCTTCTCCATCGAGTTCCCCTTGCTTCTTAGACAACTTTAAATCGCGGACGAGGTCGTTGAGGTCTCCTTGACTTAGAGGACGCGGCACACAACAACACGAATCAGGTTGAAATGCTGGATACAAATCCATACTGTTGCCTGCAAAGACCGGAATCTTCTTCAGAGTGGAACAAAAGCCGCTCTTTTTCGTAATCGCCTTGCAGAATTTGAGAATCTCTACTACATGGAAGAAGGACTTCTATTTTGTAATGACGTCCGTTCTGTTATGAATATGGTCAGGAATAATACATATGAGTGGCGTTTATTAATTGACTCTTCCAAATTAAACTTGAAAGCGGTACTACTCCACAATGGAAATAAGTTCCCCTCTGTTCCTTTGGCTCATGCAAGCGATGTGAAAGAATCTTATGACAACATGAAGCTTCTTTTGGAAAAAAAAAATTGGTATAACGATTTTAGGTGAAATATTTGTGGCTATTTGAAAGTTGTTTCACTTCTGCTCGGCATGCAACTCGGTTACACAAAGTATTGTTGTTTCCTCTGTGAATGGGACAGTCGGGATAGGAAAAATCATTTTAAAAAGAAAGAGTGGCCAAAATGAATTTCATTGACACCAGGAAATAAGAATGTCATGGGGTACCAATGATCTTCAAAAACATTATTTGCCCCCTTTGCACATTAAGCTTGCGTTGATGAAAAACTTTGTCAAAGGTATGGATAAGACTAACAGTGGGTTTGCATATGCATAGTAGTAACTTCCCTAAGATCAGTGAAGATAATGTAAAGGAAGATATTTTTGTGGGACCCCAGATCAGACAGCTACTTCGAGATGAAACACATACTGTGTTGTTTTTTTGTCGTATGTATTTCTGCATGCAATCGTGCCATTATGGCGCTCGACTTAATTCCACTTGTGGATAATTTCACATTATAAATCTACCTTGGATCAATTCGAAATTATGTAAATGCCATACGCAATTCATAATTATGATCAAATATTCAACAACAAAAAGTAAAGTGAAATTACTTTATTATTAAATAAATTAAATATCTATACATTTTTAACGCATATAGTCAATTACAAAAGTCTATATACTCCCTACAAATTTTCAGTATTAAAAAAAACTGTGAAAGGTGATATTTATTCACTATCTTTCCATTGAACAAAGACATTCTTTAGAGAATAAATAAATAACAAAATATTAGCAATTCTAGAAAGAAAAATTCACTTTTGTCTTACCGTATGGAGACGTTTGTGAGGCGAGTTTTTCTGTTTACTTAAAACTATTGGGTTAACTCAATTTTTGTCCCTAAATAATATATATAATAATCTTTTGCTCAATGGAATAATTCCTTCGTCGATTTCTAATACTGGAAATATTTAGGGTGCACGTAATCTTGTGTGTGACTGTACGTTATACGCTTCTATATCATAATGGGAAATATCGATTTTTGCATTGCAATTTTCGGCTGGTGATAAATAAAACCACATTCTGTCAGTCCATCTATACGAGAAGTTGATGCATCACACTGGAAATGTTAGTGGTGTTTTTTCGTTTTATTTGCGCTTGTGTTTTTTTACATATTTGTGTACACACACAGAATCCATAATAATACCTTTGTCATTCTATAATGAACAACTTCTACTCCATCACCAGATTGGGATTTAATCGTGGCACTATTCACGATACAACCGTGGCGTTAGCTTTTCGAATTCAGGCGCATTGCTAGTAATAAAAGGACCAAATCCGGATTAAAAAGCGATCATTCGTCAAAGATAACTAATTGGTCCCGGAACTGAAATAGTTTCGTTATTGGATAGCACGTTATCCGAAGCGCGCAACACAATGGCACAGCACCTACTGCTATTACTAACGCTATATGGTAATATTGTTGTTGGAAATTAATGAAAATTTCTGTTTGTTATTTAGGAACAGAGCCATAAATCATACCGGCCTCTTTGTGTGCTCACTTTTCGTTGGAACTATTTGCTGTGTCAACTGGAACCGATGGGATATCATTTGGTAAACATGCTACTCCATTCCGTGGTGTGTCTGATGTATTTCAGGTAAGTTCGTATCTCCACTTTTACCAAACAGTACATACAGGATTTGTTTGAAATTTTTTGGCTAAGTAACACATCAAAATTAATTTTAAGTACTCATAAACGTCGAGAATTGATTGAGTTAAAACTGACGCTGTCTTCATTCAAATAATATATGATATTATAAATATTGTTCAATTATCACATGTTTGACCAAGAAACCGAAAACAAAATCTTGCTGTCAGAGATAATATTCTCAGCTTCCTATTTTTCCTAGTTCACTTTATACGCATGCAATGCTCATAAATTCTGATATTTTTACTGCATACCAAAGCATTTATGTTCTTGCATTGCAAAAAATCTTAAATTTGTATTAATTAATTTTGGATCTTTCATCTTTCAATTACAATATTTACAACCAGCGGCCACTCGACTATAATAAATAGTAGTTGTTTGTTACTTCTGCGCACTTCATCTGTGCCTTAGTTTATAAAAGTTTGCATTTTCAATTTAAATCAGCCAGTTTTTCCTTAACATCATTTATAAAGTAAATACAGCTTCATGGAAGTAGCTGTCGTCAATGATAGATATGCAAAATGAAGGATAGCAATCTAGTAACACCTTATAGTTATGAGCCGCGAGTTAAGCCAACTACAGTTAATTTGAAAAGAACCCAGTGGTTATCATCAAAATATAGGTAAGGCATGTTGACATAGCGTATTGATAAAAGCGTTGAAAGTGTCACAATACTTAAACACTTTTATGTATACAGATTGGATGAAATGTACCTGGCTGTACGAATTAGTTAGAATAACAGGGAATGGAGCTCCGTTAGTTGAAATGTTTCCACGTAAAAGTAAGAATTATGCGAGCTGCTGTACCTCGCATATTAGTGTGCGTCGGTGAGGGACTAAAATTGGGCCTGTTAGGTATAATTGTTGGTCACCTATAGTTTCTCAGAAAGTGTGCATCTATATACTTAGGTAATTCTTCCACTTCGCTAAACTATTTTGAATACTGACGGTTGTATACGTGTCAAAATCATCGCACACGAGAATATAGCGAAATCGCCTGCCATTATACTAGTCTTGAGCAGTGAAAATGATGTAATGGTTTATTTCGTTATAATACAAGAAAATGGTTTTGAGTTAGAATTTTTTTTTATAATTACAAAATCAACTTCCCTGTAACCAGAACGAGCTTCGGCACTGTATATTTTATTGCCTTGTTATATGCTTAGTAGAGCGCATCGAAAGCAAGGCTAGAATAATATTTAGAGCACAATTTATTACTAGCAAAAAAAACGTTCAATCTTGGCGCTGAGGAGGTGCTGATGGCTCTATATTGATTGGTATGAAATAATTCGGCAATTAACTTAAGTCACCCTCAGTAGAACCTAAGAAGGAAAAAAAGTGTTAAACATAGTATCTCTGGTTAAGGTAAAACCTTGGAAGATTAGCTCTTCACTAGAACACCGATGTAATAGTACTAATTTCCGGCTAACAATGTATATCTATATATACTACTTGCTCCTTCCGATTCACTGAGCATAGAATGTCGCACTGAACCGGAAGATTAAGACTTCTATACTTTGTCAGAATTCACAGCGTTGCCCTTAATCTTGGGAATATAGATACTCACATAACTATACAATTTTCTAAGATTAAAGACTTGTTTTCTTAACCTAAGATTGTCTGTTGACATGCCGTGGGCTGTTTTCTATAGATGCTAGACAACGCTGGAATTTTCAAGTCTGCCATTTCTAAAATGAGCAATGTGCTCATTAAAACGTGCTAGAATTGGTCGCCTAGTTTGCCCAGTATATTTTACATTACATTCTTTACAATCTATTTCAATTCCTGATTTTTGGTGTACATCAACTTATATTTGGCATTTTCTAAAAGGTTATTTAAAGAAGTAGTATTGTATGCGGTGCGCAAATTTTTGAGCAAATTTCTGGTGAATTTATGAACTGGCAGTGGAACAAATTGAGTGCTTTGATAACTTTGAGGTATCAGAGTTGTATAGATTTTGGTCCACTCTTGTTAATGTAGAATGTTTATCTTATCCTTTCGAAAACCATTATATTCACCGATTTGTATGATGTAATGTAATTCTTTTGTATATCTGCCCTGTGGCAGTGGTAAACTCAACTAGATAAATAAACCTAGCTAACTTAAACCGGAAAAAAAGATTTTGATCTGCTGTTATAAATCTGTTTACATTGGTTTTAGGTGGGTATACGTGGATTTCTAACTCATTCTTATTCCTAATTACCAGGTTCTCTAAATATGGAATTATTTTTCTAATGTAAAATTGATGGATTTGAATTCTGAATTGAGTTCATCTAAGAACTTGCTCAAGTTAAAAGAATTTGTATCAAATTGGGCGACAATAGCATCTACATTATCCTATCGAAAACCATTATATTCACCGATTTGTATGATGCAATGTAATTCTGTTGTATATCTGCCCTCTGGCAGTGGTAAACTTAACATGCGATGAACTATATAAGTAAACCTAGCTACTTAAACCGGAAAAAATTATTTTGATCTGCTGTTATAAATCTGTTTACATTGGTTTAGGTGGGTATATTTCTAACCCATTCTTATTTCTGATTACCAGGTTCTCTAAATATGGAATTATTTTTCTAATGTAAAATTGATGGATTAGAATTCTGAATTAAGTTCATCTAAGAACTTGTTCGAGTCAAAAGAATCTGTATCAAAATTGGTGAAAATAGCATATACATTCAGATCCAAATAGACGGGAGTTATATGCAAGTATTTTTAAATTCTACTTCAAAATTACGCATAAATAAATTCAGATTACTAGTCTAGTCATCAACCCACTAAACCACTACGGCCCTAATTTGTTTAAATATTGTTGCTACTGTTTGGTCATATAATACATAACTTGGCTTTATCTATCCCACGATATATGAAGTATAATTTGTCCTTTTGTACACCAAGTCTATTAACGTAATACGCAATAGGGGGAACCAATATTAGAGAGAGCGTAATAGCAAAAAAAACGACGTAATTAAGACACGACACAAAACACTGAAGTACAAATGAGAATTTATCCACGATTATTATTCGTGCTACTGTCAATAGTCAATGTTATTTCGGGACTTATTAGAACTTGCGTGACAAAGTGTATTTACCCAATCCAATACACGGCGTTAAAGCACAACTTACTCAAACTATATTTATATATTACATACCTTCTATTATATGTGTGTGTATAGTTATATTTCAACATTCTTCTAGATTAAGCATCATCAATTCGAAAATTCTGCCATCGTATATTCTATACATATATAGGTCATACAAATAATACTGCAAACAATATGTTTGGCTCTCCTCAAGCAAGAATTTTCCCACCGAAAGGCTATAGGTAAGGTTTGTACGGAACAAAAACTCAATTACAAGGTGAAGTAGATATTGTCTTAAGATTATGTTAATTTATTAGGCCGCTGAGAGGAATTATCCGCTAATTTATTGCCGGGGGATCTTTCACTCCGTTAGATTAATGGGTCTGTTTATTTCCCGACTTTATGTTATTTATTGTGTGTATCTTCGTACCATTATGATAGCCTGTATAAAGTTATAATTTGGAGTCAAAGATAAGTAAGGGTCAAATGATCAATTTATAACTTATGCCACTTCGAGTTGAGCATGGAACCCTGCTTATCCGCGGATAATTTGTGAATATCCGCCGGTTTTTAGCGGATGGGGATAATTTTTACTATTATTGCGTGCGAATACGAGATGCGGATAGGATGGTCAGAATTTCGGTATATTCGTATCCGCACTTACAGTTAGTCGTCTTTAATCATGTTACTTCGGCTATCGTGAATGGTTAAATAAATTTTAACAAATATAAGTATGTATCAAGAAATTGCAACCTTTTCAAATAATATCGAAAAAGCTAAAGATGTATTTAAAAATATAGTTTGGATATGTTACTATAACAATAATACGAACATATACTTTTAAGGAATGAATTGATTTATCAAATACCTTATCTACTATCCTTTCTATGTGTGTGTGACGTGTACCACTCTGTTCTGTCTTCTCTCGTCTTGCTGTCACTCGTTCCAACTCCATCCAAATCTTTCTCACAATACTTTTCTCGCTTTCATAATATCCTTTTTTTTTAATTTCACTCACACATTTTATTTTTCCGCCTTTTCAATTTGTTTATTCCTATTTAATTCGTTTCTCCCGTTACCATCTCAAATATCCCCGTCATCATTACCATTGCAATCTATTATTATGTACCATACCGCGACGTAATGGCTATGTCGACAGGTTTCCAAACTATAGTAACAGCATACGGCCTTCCTCGTCGTCCTCCGGACTTAAAGTCCCTGGTGGCAACTTGAGTTCGGTTAATTCTATTGGCGCTTCGTTCTTCGTCTGGTAGACTCGCTGTATAGTGTATGAAATTCCTCCAAACCCTGTGTGGTGTTGTGTGATACATAATGTTTTTTATGTTCATTTACAAGATACAAAAATAATAGAGTATTCTTTGAATTAGTAACATTTTTTATACCCATTAATTGTCGCTTTCTGGACTCGTATTACCCTTACTCCTTACAAAACAGAGAGCTCCTTTACCGATTGAGCCTCGGATATTAATGAAAACTTTAATATTAAATTCAACGTGGCATATTTTTAAAATTAGATTGCGGCGTAATTCAGTACCGTTGCACACAACTTCATTTTAGCGGGCTTTTTTATACTATGTATTGCATAGTCGCGTGCATTTTTGGAGAAACTCAAACTCACCTGGTATTCACTATGATCAAGTGGTTATAATAGCAACATATTTTACCCGTATGTATTATAATTGCAAGAAAAGAGAAACAAATCACAATTGTGTACAAAATAAAGAAAATAGAGCCTTAAATTACTTTTTCTACATCCAACAGCCTATGCAAAAAAATTTGCCACACCAAAACTGTGTCCATTTTTTTCCATTTACAAAGGTGCTAATATATTTGCTTCCATATTTTACACCTCCAACTATGTTGGAATAATCTCAACCTATAAGTTGGTAGCAATATATGGCGCTGCTATCTATCTTGGTTTGTAGGAAGTATTAGGTAGCCAAAGAAGTTACTACGGTTGATCTTTTACCTCTATGAATTAAAAAAAAAATCCGGGTCACTTGCGGTATGCACTCTAACGTTATCCTGTAAGAACACCACTTTCATTCGATTGATCAAAAAAGACTGTTTTTGGATGAGTCCTGTCTGTACCCGCTGAAGCCGTTCACAATAGAAAAACTCCCAGAAACTCGTAATGTACAATTCCTTTTGTTGTCCCCAAAACACACAATAAAATCTTGTTTGGATGCAAGGAAGCTTCGGGAGTGTGATACCGAATCAGTAGGCGATAACCAATGATCCGAATGCTTAGAGTTTGAGTATAATATCCACTTTTCGTCGCAGGTCAACAACCGATCAAGAATTGGCTCATTATCGTTGCGTGAAATGTTTGCCGAACAAATGGTAAGATGACTTAATTTATGATCATTTCACAATTCATGTGGGACCCATTTGCGTAACTTCTACCTCTTTCCTAACAGATAAAAGTGCAAATTAATGGTTTCATCACTCACATTGAACCTTTGTGCAAGCTCTAGGCACGTGGTACTGGAATTTTTCTCCACAAGTTGTTGAATATCCTCGTTGTTAATGATCTTCAGTCTCCTAAAGCGTGCTTCATCGGTCAACGAAAAATTTTTGAACCACTTCTGTGCTGTTGGATCACTTACAGCATCATCTCCGAATGCTAACAAGTTTTTCGCGCCACCACTGCAGCTTTGGTACCTAGTTTATACTCATAGAGTAAACAACTTCGAATTAAAGTTTTATTCGTTGCCACTTTCAATTATTTAAAACTAGGAATTAAACAAAAAAAAACACAAAATGTATGTATCCGATGTATGTATGTATCCGATAAAAGAAGGATTCAGATGACAGATAAAGTACTTGGAGAAAATGTAATTATTGTTAGCAGCTGTCAGATATCATTTATCTTATTTTATTGTACCTTACAATAAGTGTAGCCATAATGAGGAAGATGTTTGTTTATGTATTTGCCTCTTCCTTCTAAAAATAAGTATTTCTAGTAATAGTTTATATAATATTGTGTATCAAAAATATAAAATGCGGATATAATGCTTGCGGATTGCGGATAGTATCTTCACCCAATGCGGATACGGATCGGATGCCCTAGTATCTGCGTAGGTTTCTGGACATTAGATATTCACAAATACAATTGTCATTGATAGATAGATAGATATGTATTTATTCAGTGTAATGTAATATTATATGTCAGCGTTTAGTACATTTGTATAAATCGTATAGAACACAATATGAAATATTTAAAAATATATACTCAAATGTACCTAAGATTATATAGAAAGTATAACACAAGGACAGAGTATATAAACATCAGTAACCAATGAACATATACTAAATTATGGTACAGTTTAGGAATTCACCAATCTTGTAGAAAGCGTTATTCAGCAAGTGTGTTTTGAGTGTTAGAGCGTACTGACTTTTTGGAAGGCACTTCATATTTTGAGGTAATTTATTGTAAATTTTTGTACCCCAGAAGACACCATACTTCCGTGTTGTTTGTGTTCTGTGATATGGAGCTCGTAAATTCCTCTTACTTTTGGTAGTATGATCATGGATGTCACAGTTACGGGTAGAACGATTTCGGTTTTTGTGGGCATAATTAGCGACAATGAGAATATATGCCCCAGGCAAGGTCAGTACCTACTTGTGCTTTCATAAAGGCATCCTTGCATGAATTTTCAGATCGCACACAATTCTTTTGTAAGAGATATAAGCGTTCAGCCTCCGAAGACATACCCCAAAGTTGAATGTCATAACTCGCCACACTGTGGAAATTAGCTAAGTATGCCATTTTTCTTGCTTGGTAATTGGCGATTTTTTTAAATTTGAAATGAACTGTATACTGCGCCAGTTAGTTTCTTTGATAATTGACCTATATGCATGGACCATGTTAGAGCTTGCTGCCTATATGCACCTCTAGGAGCTTCATTTCGTTAGACACTTCTCTCTTGCTAAGTGTAAGTCTAGGTGTTGCGTTTTATCGATATTAAGTTTCAGCTTATTTGAAACAAACCACCTATTAGCTTCACATAACATTGCATCTATCTTATGCCATAAGTTGTCTCTGGCTAGATCTTTTTTTATCAGAGAAATATCATCTGCATAAATACATCGAGTCTGCTGATACGTTAACTACTAAATCATTAACGCATGTAATGAATAACAAAGGGCCTAATATTGACCCTTGCCGGACGCCACACTCTAACACCATCATGGGGGATTTATTTGAGTCAATATCCACGTATTGATTTCTATTTGTTGGATACGATGATAATAAATTGTATGAGTTCCCACGGATACCATAATAATGTAGTTTTCTGGAAGGACTTCGTGATTCACGCTATCAAAAGCTCGACTTAGATAACTTGTCAGTCGGACGTATTCTTCATGATCTGATGCAGCTAGTATCGTGCTCATCACCTCGGTCAATCCTATGCCGTGGATTTTTCCCTACGAAAACCTTATTGAGCTTGGGCGATGATGCTGTTTTTGTCGAGGAAGTTATTTCTTCTATTGCTAATTACTAATTCAAATATTTTTGAAAATGCCGATAGTATGTATATTGACGTATAATTTTCTGGTTCACGAATATTTCCCTTCTTAAAGATTGGTAAAACCTTTGCGTCCGGAAAGACTCCTCCTATAAGACAGTTGTTTATGATCATTACTAGAGGGTAGTTAGACTCCGAGCAATAGCCTTTAATAGCCTGATGGATAACCCATAGTGATCTAAAGTGTTTTTGCTTTTGATCTTTCTAATTATTTCATTCACGTCAACAGAGGTGACTGGTCCAAAGTAGCACGTATTACAGCATGACGTATCCATTTTAATTAAAAATTCATGAGAGATTGCAGCTTGACGAGATCGTGCATCTGTTTCCCTAAATATATGAAGCACCCATTCATTGCATTCGGTGTTATTTGAGGATTACATTGTTTAGAATTTTCCCCTGATATTTCATTAATTATTTTCTAAATGGTTTAGTGTTTATTTTCTGATATCTCAATTTGCTGACTATAATTAATTTTGATTTCATTTTCCAGAGCAGTTTTGTACATAGTTTTATATCTATAATATTCTTCATACATAGTCTTTACTTGCTTTGGCGACAGTTGCCAATGCGTCTATTATTAAGAAGCTTTGTTAGTTTTCTTACATGTTGCACGTAACACTGCCCGCTATAACATATTTTTGCGCACCTTTAGCTCTCCCTAATTTGTTTTTGTATATTTTGCAAAAGAACTTCCCGACATTGGCATACACAGTATGAAAGTCTATAAAGACATTTAATATTCAGTTAAATGCATTACTTACTTACTTGGGATTACTTGGGGGAAATGGTGTCACCCGCTGGCTCGTCGATCGCTCCTTCCACCTCGGCCGCTTGGTCCTTTTGTGGAACGGATGGCACCCTAGAGTTCATCCAACAAGTCCAGGCCCTTGAGGTAGCTCAGAATCTTGTTGTATGAGGAATTTTTCAGGTCAGCTCAGTGCATTAGGCAGTACTTTACTTCTCATTAATATGTATCGTACGGGTCGGGAAAATGATTTTTTTTTAAAAAGACCCTGCCTTCCAAAAGATATCCTTATAATCTTCTCTATTTAAGGGTGTTTTAAAAATCCTATGTTACTTACTGAACTATGTATATGCACTTTAGTTATAAATTACCGACACTCGGCTTCCTGTCCACTCGTCTTTAACCTTAACGTAACTTTTGTTGATATCGTACATAATATATTCAGTTTAATTTGCATGTTAACACCTCGCCCTTAATAATATTCACGGGGCGGGTGTGCAAAACAAAAACTTAATTACGCTTAATGCATTGTTTTAATAACGGAGAAATATTAAATTTGCATATCACAGTTAGGCACGGAAATTGTACCGTTGCGTATATATCAAAACGGGAAGAGGAAAGGCCAACTAGGTACATAATAAAACGATGAAATAAACTTGGTTAATTTGTTTTTTTACTCATTTTTTCCGCCCATTCCCTCTTTGGCGCCCTGTATCCAGCCTATTATTATTCCTGGGGGCAAACAGATCCTTGCGTACCAAAATAAAAGCAACATAACGTAAAATTACGGCACACGGCGAGAGGTAGATAAAATGTTTTATATAAGAAAATTCTACCTAAGCATGGGAAACGGCCTACCTTGGGAGAGTTGGAAATGTATCCCCCAATTTCTTGCGGCGCTTAAAATAAGCTTAAGCGTCTGATATTTATTGCACCCTAAGCCGGTTAATATCTGTATGGTTATTTAGGACGGGGTGTAAATACTTATTAAATTTTACTGTGCCTTAAGACTTAATGTGGAACATCATTTCTACTGTGGGCTGTTTAACGGTTCATTATAAAATATTGCTGGAGTTTTATAACATAAAAATTGCTTAATAAAGTTACCTTTTTATATACTGAAATATGTATTAGTAGCTGTAACCAAGATAATAACATTATTTATAGTTATTTAAATGGGCTTAAATATGTACTCCCTAGAAACAACAGTGCAATATAATTATGTGTTGCGTGTCTACATATATAACGATTTTTCGATCATCGTCTGCCTACATAGAGCGATATACCGTCTGTTTCTATAACGATTTGTGAATCCTTGTCTCTCTGTTCAAATAATCATCCTTTTGAGCCTTAAAACGGCAAATCGTTGTAAGGACCGGAAGGTGCCTAGCTGGCTATAGGAGATCGTGTATAAGAAACTATATTACAGTCAGCGCAAAAGTAAGTATTATACCAGCTGCTCTAGTTATTCGTCAGATGTCGGGAACGTATTACCGCTTATAGCGTAGCTTCGTGACATACACTGGCGGCTTATGCTTGCAAACTTACGCAGTTCCATGAAAAACTGTGCATTAGGGGGTTAATAATGGACTATTACCTGGACTACTGTTTCATTTAGGACGCTCCAAGTCGAAGTATTATAGATCTATGGGTGTGACATTGTCAGGATATTAAAGGGATCAGCTGATGCTGAAATCTCCACACTTTTCCAGCAGGTAATTAATGCCATTTGTCGTTGGTGTAGCAGGGAGAGCCCTCACATTAGCCCGCACAAAACTTTATAGTTCCGTTCACCAGCAAGAGGAAAGGGGGAAATTAATAACACCCACTATTCAAAACGTGAAACTGGAATGTACAATATGTAAAATATCTAAGCACCCTATTTGATAAGACTTTAATCTAAAATACGCACTTGGAAAAGGTATCGCAAAAGGCAAGGCTTTACCTATCGTCTTGTCGCAGGGTATGCGGTAAGTCCTGGGAGCTATTCCCAATGTAATGTTTTCCAACCCGTCTTTGGCATTATAAATGTTTCTGGAAAAGCTACTGGATACAGTTACACCGTATGCCATGCTGGGAATGCCAACTGATGTGGTGCGCCCACGACCAATGATCGATACATTCTTCAATACCCTCCTTCCAAATAAAGAGGAGTGCAGATGTAACGAAACCGAACTGACACAGGCGAACACCTGGTGGTTTACGGACGGATGGAAAATATATTCTGTCGTAATCCGAGGGCTGGAAAACACCCAACGATTCTTCAGGCTGAAGTCTATATCATTGAGATGTGTGCAAGAGAGATTTTGGGCAAATACCTCAAGCACAAATCAGTTAAAATTATCAGCGACTGTCAGTATTGAAAGAATTAGAGGCACACAAATGCAATTCTAAACTGACCTGGAGCTGCAAAAAATACTAAATACGATAGGCACGGCCAACAATCTAATCTGGATTCCGGCCACTCGCTCTTTCAAGGTAATGAGGTGGCAGACGCTCTTGTAAAGGAAGATGCTGCTAGGTGTTTCCGGAGTCCAGAATCTGCAATTGGCATATTACCTTCGATAACCGAACAACAAATTAGTCTCTTGTCAAAACCGAAAATACGCTAATATTGGAACTTCTTCTACTGGGCTGGTACACCGAATCATGTGCGAACTAAAGAATTATTTGAACTTGATCGTAGGAGGTTCAAGATAATTACTTCTGTTTTTATTGGTCATTGCAGACTCAGAGAGCACTTACACATAATCGGGCTATATGATGCCGACTGTGTAAGGAGGACAAATAAACAGCAGAGCAGGTTATGTGTCACTGTCCTTCGGTGACCCGAATCAGGTACACTATCTTTGGAAAGGTAGATAGTTCCCTAGCTGACCTGAACAAGAGTTGACTGACTTGACATTCTGAGCTCCCGCAAAGTCCTGAACTTGTTGGATGAACTTTATAGTGGAATCCACTCTACAATATACCCTAGAGGCCGTAGTGAGCGGGAAGAATTATCTAACTTGACGGATGGTATTACTAACTAAAGCTAAATTAAGAACTATAGTATTGACAATAAAGTACAAATAATGAAACTATATTTTGAGGAGTGGTAGAACTATTCTTCAAGAGTTGCATAAGATGGGCCACTCTAGCGTCCATACATTGCGAGATTATTGGTACCATTACATCAACCATTGTTCATAATGAGACGGCTTGGAGATGTACTGTCGTTATAACCAGTTAATTTATGTTCGAAATTCCCAGTTAATATTACGAATTATGTATTATTTTCCCTCAGGAGTATTAACCCCGAAGTCTATAAGAATACTAATAATTATGCTCACCACTACCCAGAGCCAATCCTAGTTTCTGCAGTACCATTGCTAATAAAATAGGAAACTTATGATAATCGTTAATTGGACAAAAATGTCAAGTATCCAAGGAAGCACAATCTTATTATCTTAGTAGCATCTTATTCCCTTATTAGGAGAAATGGTATTTCAGTATAACATTCTTTGTCAATAATGAAGTTATGGTATCGTTGCACATTGTACTAAATGCAGTTGAATATATGTAAAAGGAAAGATGCAAAATTAAATATATTGCACATATTTTACCAGATATACTAGACGTATTCAGATTGACTGCTTTTTCATGAAGACAATATTTTCATCATCCAAAATATAATGAGTATGAGTCGGGCTTCAACTGAAATAAATGTATATAGTAAAATCTTTTCACTCTCCAGGATAGGAAAGAAGTTTATACATTGTTTCTTGTCATTAATTTAATTAATTTATTTATTATTTTCACAATAATTGTGAAAATAAATTAATTAATGCAAGAAAACTACTGTTACAAGTGTTATATAATTTTAAAACGTTACATTGTTTTGTCCATACTCTAGGGTGAACCAATGGCGCTTATAAAAAAGCTGGTTTTAGCCATTTTAGTGCGTTTAAAATAAAGTTTTTAATTTTTTTTAATATAGGAATTTTTTTATTTGTCATTTACTACTTCTACACTAACAAAAGTTCCTATTATGGTACTGTAAATGCTGCACCAAACGACTTCTCTTGGGATTGTATTTTAGGATTCTATGTTTACAATTTTCAATAGCATCCGCATAGTCTTTGCGTGCTCCCTCTCTAGGTAGAAAAAAAGTATAATTCTTTAAACGTGTAGGCAGTCATTTATATCTACCTATCCATTTGCATAATTTCGTTCGCTCGGATGTTTGAATTTGGTACAAGTATAATTGTAAATAATTATTATTACAAATGATAAGGAAAAGACTTCGCTTCCAATCAATAAAAAATGATTATTAATAATTTTTGGTTTGAATTAGTATTACTTATGTGTGAAATAATAAAGTACAAGCGCGATAAAACATGCCTAACATCAAGTAATCATTTGTAATGTATTCCTTAACAAAGGTTGAGGAATCTGGTAACTAAATACAGTAAAACAACAGAAGTGTCCCTAAAAAAGTATATTTGTTCAAAAAAAAAGAAAAAAACTTTATGAATTTAAAAGTTGAAGTAGATAATGAATAATAACCGATATAAAGGAATAATGTATACGCGCTAAGTTAATCGCGGTTGCGACAGTACGAATTGGGTCACCTCTGATGTTGATGCTGTGAAGAAGTTAGAATAAAAGAATTTGGAACGATACGATTTGAAATACTTGAAATACTAGCTGTTTGACCATGTGTGGATACGTGGGCGACTTAGGTGTTCCTAACTTGAAGAATGGGCTTCGAAGCGGTGAAGCTAAAACCTAGCACGTAGCACATGGCACATATAACAAAAAAAACTCCACTTCCTTGTCGTGATCGGACCTAGACGCACGGTTTTTCTCCCGTCTCGAAGGGACGGCAAGGTGAGTTCCGGAGTCTTATCTGGACAGATGAAGACGAGATGTTGTCGTGTCGCGAGGGGGACAGACGAACATTGGGTGTCCTAGTGCGGACGGAGGGAAGCGCAGTTGATGTCCCGATCGGTGGAGAAAAACCGCTGTCACATTCCGATCAGACGAAGTCACTTGTTGTCTCGAGTGGCCGAAAGAATCTTAAGAAACAAACTGGCGGAAGAGAACCCTAGAATGCAACTGAACTTGCTTTGGGAATTTTCTCCCGAAGAAGACTTGCAAAATTACCTGGACTGGCGAAAGGTTCAACCAGAGGCCGGCTAATGTTCATTTAAAAATATTATGTGAAAACAAAGCCTTACTATCTTGAATCACGGGTTAATTACGTATTAATTCGTTCAGAGACATTGCAATGTAATAGGGATTACAATGATATCTGACAACACTATGTTTAATAAGAGAGAGATTAAATATAATTTAAAATTCAAATAATTAAAATGCATATCTTCTGTAGGCACCGAACAAAGAGGGTCTCTGTTTGCCTACCTGACCTGGGACGTTTGTTACCAAGGGGCAGTTAAGGTGATGACGTCTTCATACTGTCGGAATTTTTGATAACAAATGTAAATCGGTTTATTGCTTAGTTCAAAGAAAAAATTTATGAATGCGCGGCAGATGTTGACAAAACTAAAGGAAAACAATTCTCAACTTATCCTAAATAAATACTTACGAAACATGACAAAATAATATTTTAGTATTTTAGAAAAAGAATTGTTTTTCGGTTACAGGATGAGTGTAACATTATTTTAAAAATGGATGATTATTGTTCAATCTAGAAAATACAGTTTACGGGGTTGTTTTCAATCGAGGTGTATTGGTGTATAACAAACTCAGTTTTCCTGTCCATGAAGATTTTTGTAAATTCTTTCTAAGGCAAATCAATGGTCAGGTCGCCCCATCCTTATATAAGTCAACTGAAACAATTCATTTGAAAAAGTTATATTTGCTTATATAGGTTAATGCTTCTACTACTACTACTAAAATTAATGTCTATGGCCATGACAAATTGAACCTCTAGTTAGTTTAGTTTAGAAACTACTGAAATTTACATTCTAATACATATTATGCACATCGACATTCCTGTTTAGAAAAAAAACAAAATGGTTTTTAGTTTCAACGTTTTAAAGATCTCTTTGTGTTTGTCGATCGTCTGACAAATATTTATATTTGCCAAAAGAGAATGAAATATATTCAAGAACGCAGTTGGCGCTCCGCGTACATAAATTAGATAAGGCGTTCTCAACTGTGCGACAAAATTGTAGCGGGAATTGCTTGGCTCTGTGCAGCTTCCCGTATTCCGGCACTTTACCGAGAATTCGCATTCAACGAGCGAGTTTTTGAATGTGACGCCGAGTGTTGATTACAAATAAATAGGTACGGCACGACCGAAAAATATATGTAGATATACACGTGTACGTACAGACACGAGAAGAGTAAATATTTTCTCCCGGCTGTTTCATTTCAATTACGTGAATGGTATAGAAATGCAGATAAGATGGGAAGAAACAGTTTACGAGACGTTATACATAAAATTTCCAATTTGTTCGAGCTATCCTAATATATTTGGAATTATGAATTTGAATATATATTATAGAAACTTTTCTGAAAAATTAACTAAAACAAAAAATAAATCTATTACATACAGTGAATGGTTTATATATTAGTAGGTAATATTTCTTATGCTTTGGCAATACCTTTTAGTAATGTCATCTCATTTATACTGTATGCCTGGGCTAAATAGTTCTGTAATTGAAGATACATCTTCGTTATTCATTAACAAATCTTTTTACAAACTCTAATTCTTCAGATAACTGATGTTCAGCTTGTGGTCCGAGGACTGCTACTGCGGGCATCTCTAAAGAGTGAAGGCTATTTTCTTCAAACCACTTCATTACTCCTATGGATTTGTGGGGTGAAACATTAGTATTATTTACATAGACACTTTTCTTATAATTTACCCAATCACAGAAAATATTGATGCAATTTTATAGGGTACTTAATACTTGGCTCCGAGGCTATATGCCATATTGTATTGTAAATGCTGTTGTATGCCACTAAGCAGTTTCGGTCAATAGAATGCGAGGTAGTACCGCTTTCTTCCGAAGCTTTCTATATCCTTATTCTCGGGGTAGGTTAGTCCCGTAATTTCCATGCATTAAACCCTTTCGGTTATACATTGCCATATTCTCGGCTTTCTCTTTACAGTTGTCGATCCCTATTTTCTTAAAATCCTCCGATATCTACTGCAACCGTGTCCTTCTGGCCCTTAGCTTTCACCTTATTCCTTCTGCTTCCTACTACGTCATTGAAACTTTCGCTGCTTCCGGTCCAGTCTTCCATATATGCCCAGCCACTTCACTCTTTGATTTTACTTATTATATCACTTGCTATGTGTTGTAATTTATTACTGGTTCTTGTCCTGAGTTCACCACCTTCCGTTCTTATACGCCCAGTATCATTCTAAGTATTTTTCTCTCCACTACCCTTAATTTTTCGCTTTCTATTTTTATCATCGTCAATGTCTCGGCTCCATATATCATTATCGTTCAATGGTCTTGTATATTCTTGTATATTACCATTTTTGTATTATTACTTAATATTTTGCTCTTTAATAATTTTTCTATTTGCTGTGTTTGTTGCTGCTATTTTCTCTGCTATTTCCGTCCCCTATCTCCATCGTTTTCTATTCATAGGTATGTGAATTTATCCACCTCCTCGTAGATGTATCTTCCAATCCTAGTTTTAGCTTTCTTCCTGTTACTACGCTTTTCTATTTTCATCACCTTTGTTTTCTCTTTGTTTATTTTTAATCCCATCTTTTCTCCTTCGTCCACTATTTCTTGTAGCATCACTCTCATTACTGCCATGTTTCTTGTTATTATGTCATCTGCGTATGCTACTATTTGACCTCCTCCTATTCTTAATGGCCTTTTTTATTTCTCTTATTACATAAGCCAATGCGATGTTGAATAGGGTTGGGTCATCTTCTATCTTGTTGATTATCTATTCATTTTGTTTATCTGTTTAGTTTTATAATATTATGTTCCATACTTCGGACATATTACATATGTTGACAGTAGGTTTTGTGAATAAGAAATTGAGGCCTGAATGTCACTTATACAAACATTAGTGTGAAGAAATTCGCCGTGGTAATAACCCCATGCATATTGAGTAGACCATTATAGCAAAATCTGCTTTGGCAATGACTTATATTTATTTTTAAACATTACGGAATGAATGAAAGTCGCATAGATCTATTACATTTTGCTTAGCTAAGCAGGAATTCTACATTACATTGCACTTGATCAAAAGTTTTTACAAGAAAGAAACATAAACACATTATGAGATCAGGTTTAAGGTTTAGGACTAAACCGTAGGGTTTAAGAACGATTCACTTCATACTATGCACATACGCTTTTTATAGAAAATATTTTCGCTGGTTCACCAGTACTTATTTGAATAGCAAGTACACTTTATGAAATGCTACGGAGAAGGGAATAAAATTGATTTGCTGCACTTCCAGAGGAGTAACCTTTCCAGAGAGATGTGTACTGAATTCGTAAATCTTGGAATCATTACCAGCCATATTGTTTTGTTGTATACTAATAATCAGATATTGTTCAGATATTACCGCATTAATCTTACATTGCTTAGATTTTAAACACACTCTATCGGACAGTGCTCACCTCACAATAGATAGATTAATTCTGGACAGGTGTTTCTGAAATCCACCATACTCTTAAAAACGAACTAATTAATATATTGTGTTTTGAGGGGTGATCCGATACAGCGCGCTTATTATACTAATAATAAGTTGAAGAACTACAATAAAATAATAATATAGAGGTACAAGAAATATTTGACTAACTGGAATTTGGTCACGTCAATTGCAAACTGATCTGAACATGTTTCAAGCCTTTAAACAAACAAATGGATGCAATAAACAGACAACCGAATATTTTTCTATAAATTACTTGAAAATATGTTAGCTAATTTTTGAACATAGTAACAAAAGTATTCCAAAATCTCGAGATTGCATAAATAATTCGGACATATTGCGTTACATATGTGGGAAATTTTTAGTAGCAAACAAAGACAAAACAAATTTCTTGTGTGAAAAATCTCATGTTATTGGGATTAGAATCATAATGTGTGACTGGGATAAAGAATGTGGTTCACATAAAGTGTGTTAAAGATCTGAGATTACGAAAATGTAAAAAGAAGAAAGAATGTCCTTTGCGCAGTCAGTTATTTGCAGAGAACTACAAATTAGTATTAACAACTACTACTTTTATAAATGCAGATGATTGGATGCTTGTAACGTGCCGATTTCAAGCAAAGTATATTTGTAAATAAAATAAATTATCCGTACGAATTGGGGGTAGCAAGGCC